>FIZT01040126.1:0-14431 GCA_900065295.1 Paracoccus marginatus
AAGAAGGATGGCGATGGTCTAGGAAGATGCAGAAACTCAAATTGCACTTTTTAAATTTGGTGTGAAGTTTCTCACCCATTTTGACTGGCTAAACTTCACAAAAAATAGCGTTTTTTTCAAAAGGAGGTGCACTTTAGGGATCTCCTGCTCCCTTCCCTGTGCACCTGGGGGGCTCAATTTTTTTTGGGATGTCCCCCACTCAAAGTAAACTACCCCACCGAATTTGGTCAAAATCCAAGGTACGTTTTTTATTTCACTCCACCCTATATGACATCCACCTTATCCAAATTGAACTTCTGAGGCCACCAAAAAGGAGATAGGATCAACGCAGAATGAAAAAAATCCACGTGAAAAATAAATTTTCAACCATTTTCTATCATTTGAAAAAAATGATGATTGACAAAATATTTCACCCCCTCCCCCCCATTTCACAACAAATTTCTGATTTGAATAAACTTTCAATTTTTCAAGTAGGTACTTATTGCGGAGACGATTACCACCTTCCACCTCTTCATCGCGAGTATTTGTTCAACAAGGAAATGAAATTTCAATACAACGCCCTGCTCAAAGAGCTCGTGTATTCAAAAACAATAATCGCGATTTTGTAGTTTCACACCGGAATAGAACAGGCCAGTGATCGCCTATAGCGTAGACGTTGGAACATTTTAGATAAATAAACACCATATACAACCGGGTAGCCGGTTGATCGTTAAAACAAAAAGGGATGTTACACTTTTAATGCTTTTCACGCTCGATAGAATCATACAAGATTTACGCAGCAGCTCCTTCTACCTAGTTCTAACAATCTCTCGTGTGAAAATGGCGATTCGTTTGATTATACTAAAATACGTTCCAAGCGTCGTTTTATTCATCGTATAATGTACCTATACTTCATACGAACCATTTTCGGTATCATTAAACGCAACGCGGAAAAGATACAAAATATTTTACACGCGAAATTAAAATCGCAATATTTGAAGTTCAATTCGATATTTTCCTTTTTTATTCCGCAGATTCTCACGTATGCTATACACAGGAAACGAGCAGGATGATTTACAATTCAAAGTGAATAAGAAAATATCCGCAAATACGTGTATTCGAGCTTCGCTGATGAGCACCACGCACCCAGCTCCAGTGCTCCGTATACGATGAACGATAATTGGAATCTTCTCCTCGACGTGTACGAAACGCAGGGTAAGACAGAGAGAGAAAAATCGGACCCTCGTGGTAGTCGGGAAAAACATGCGCGTGCTTATTTTAAGGCTGAATAAAGGCCATGCCACCGCTACGCCGAGCGCCATTTGCTCCATCGTCACCGTCACCGATATTACGCTATCGCAAATTTTATCCCGTGAAACAGTAATCAAAATGCCTTCGTCGTTCTTCCTCTTCCCTCTTGTGCTTTTTTCCTTTTCCTTTTCCTCTTTTTTTCCTTCTTTCTACTTTTTTTTTTTTAAACTCTATCTCGTTAATAAGAAACGGGAATAAAGTGTGCGCGAGTCCTATGGGGAAAAATATAAGAAGAGAAGGATTAACCACGTTCGAGCTCGGGATGAAGTTAATCAGCGCGCCGGTCTTTTTCTCTTTCGCTGGTGACATATGACATCATATTTATTTGTCTATACGTACGATGCGAATAAATCTACCATTTTCGTATTCGTTTTTCCATCACTATTGCTGCGCATTTCCGTAATACGTACAGGATCAGATAAGCTGATTTGACCTCCCTCTCTGCCTGCTTCAAGGCTCCCTTTCTTTATCACTTTCTTATTCTCGCGTTGATGAGGATGGAATGGTATATCGTTTGGACTGCGCATCACTGTGTCATGCTTGATGGTATAGATGTATGTTTACATCAGATTTTTCCCTTATTTGTTCATTAAAAATGAAGAATAATATTGATTCGAGAGGCGCAAGCAAAATTTTCAATTTATTTATTTTTGAGCACCATTTTGAAATTTTTAATAAAAAAATTAATTTCAAGGGAAAAATGAAAATAAAAAAAAAATGTTGAAAAATCTGAATTACGCAATTTTGGGAAAAAGATGCAAAAAAATCCCCCCCCCCCCAATTCTTTCATTTTTTCGTTAAATTATAAAAATCTCACATTTTTTCAAATAAATTTTGCAAAGTCAGAGGGACCATAAAAATTTTTTTAAAAAAAATTTTGGAGCATTTTTTACTGAGTTATGAGATTTAGGAGGCCATTTTGTAAAAAAAAATTGATAGGAGTCACTTTTACGTTTCATTCAATCCAAATTATACCATAACAATTTCAAAAAGCAAAAGAGTTGGGGCAACGATGTCAAAAAAAGATGAAAACTAACCACCCGTTGCGTCGGTCGTACTGAGCCCCGAAGATATGTCAAATTTTCCACGGTACTGTCGTAGGAAGTACGACGTTCGCGGACTTACGGTTTATTATGAATTAATGAGAGAGATGGAGAAAAAATTCTGCTCTGATTTCGCTCAAACTCAGTTTAGTGTTTACTGGTGAGTTGAGAATGCACCAAAAAAATTTTAGGCCCTGGTGACTTGAGGGGGCTGTGCCAGCGTTTCCCAAAGTAGCATCTTCTTCAAAAATGGTGAAATCTCAACCTCTTCGGGTCGCAGGGTAACTTCCTATACCCTCTTGGAAAAAAATTTCAATTATTATTTTCAAAATTTTTTTTAAAAATTTAACTAAAACAAATTTTGAGAAGAATACATTTTTTTGACAAAATTTGAAAAAAAAATAAAAAACCATTTCAAAAAAGTTTTGAAAAAATTCAAAATTACTTTTTTGGAAACCATTTGAAAAAATATTTTTTTAGATTTTTTCACGTATTTTGAGGCTGCAGCCCCGAGGAAGGGGCAAAAATTTGCCCATGCGCTCTAAAATCTTTTTTTATCGAGAAAAATCGAATGGCATGGCATAAAAAATTTTATGAAGTTCCACCAGAGTCCAAATGACCCCCTGACCACTCCAGAGCCTTTCGAAGTGAGATTGGAAAATTTAAAAATATTATTTCGGGAGGAATTTTTCAAATTATGAATAAAATTGAGGAAAAATGGAGGCATCGTTTTGAGCAAAATTTTATAAAAAATTTGAAAATGTTGTGCTGAGAAAAAAAATTCGGTTAAATAAAGCTTCAGGCAAAATTTCAACCAGCATTTTTTATTTCTCGTTCGATTTAATTTTGAAACACTCCATCAATCTCGTCACCCCCACCAGACAAAAAAAGTCAACAAAAAAACTCTGCTCATCGAGATGAAAAAAAACACCGGAATTTCATTTATTTGCTTTAAAGCAAAACCAATCAAACAGGAAACGTCCATGTGGTCGGCCAAAATTAAAAAAGAAAAGGTAGAAAGAAGCCCGAAAATGTAACAATCCGTAGCTAATAACGGCTAAGAAAATGAAGAAAAAGCCAAACCTCGCAGCGTACACCGACTCGAGGCGTTCTTTTTATCTCGAGACTTTTCCTTATTAATTTGATGGGCGAAGGAGAAAAAAACCTCTTATCTGTTCGTCTGTACACATCGAACAGGATTTTTCTCATAGATTTTATTAGCGAATGTGTACATTCGGTTCTTTTTTCGAGACCGAGAGAGACGGAAAGAGGGCGAGAGAGAGAGAGAAAAATCCGAAATTCCGCCGCTTCCGTCCACGAGAGAAAAAACTGGTGTAAATAATGAAACATCGGACCGATCCTTAGAACACAGCCTGTCATTCAGTCAAAGAAAAGCCCGACTTTTAAGATTTCTCAAACGAATCGACTTACTCGCTTTAATTAGCTGATTCTTACAACAGAAAGAATATCCTTTACAAATCACGTAGTTTTTGTAAACGCTACTCCACTCTCTCTTTTTCTCGCAGTCTCGCTGGCTCACCAGACACTGTCTCCCTTTTTTTTTTTTTTTTTTTTATCTCTATATGCTCGCATTTGTGTTTCTTCTTTTAGCTTGTACAGCACACCGGACACATTATTAAGTTACGGTTTACGATCAGCCGAACAAAGATCTTTTATTTCGAGAAAACGTACTGAAAAAAGTAAAAAGTCAGTAAAAAATCTCGAATCAATCAAAGAAAAGCGAAAAATAAAATACCCCAACCCCCGGATCGTCGTAATTCGTTAAATTAATTCGACGATAAACGAATTGCTCTCCGCTTGATTCGTCTGCGCGCAGTTACGCTCCCATCTTTCTACAGACTTCGCTCCCGCCTCCTCGAACCTCGATACAAGACGACGACGACCAAAAGCTATAATTTTAATTCTAAAAAAAGCTACACCATCATCAATCCACCGCGTAGATATATGTATTGTATACGTAGGTATAGGGAGATAAACGCCGTCTCTTTTATACGTATAGCTGTGAATTTTTCGACCTTTTGTTTTTCATACTCTCTTTTTCGACCGTTTTTCATTTCCCAGCTTGCAGCTTATACGTATAAAAGATGATTAATTAAAAAATAATTTTTCAAAGTTGTAATCGCGTGTAAACGACGTCGAGGGCGAATACGATAAAAGAAAGTGTCGCATCGAGGATAAAAATAAATTAAAAATAAATTTATTATTTATATTTTTTCGAAATCATCTCGGTCGCTGCAGCACATCTTCCTCTCTCTCTCTCGTAGGCCAGCAGTGTAATAAATGATTAGATGGACAAACTGTCATTGCGAACAAAAAGCCTGCTGACGACAGCAACCTCTTCCCTTATCTTTTTTAAAAATCTACCAAAAATCGACCCGATTTGACTTTTCCTATACACACGCCGCTTCGTATCGTTTCGTTAGACCAAATGGGCACCCGCAAAATCATTCTTCCAAGAAGTTTGCAACTTATTATTACTACGATGGGGTATCGATTCGCTCTCTGCTACGTTTGCGAGAGAGTAGATATACATAATATGCCGTACACCATAAGTTCGCGGCGAATTTGTCGAATAAATGGTTTGTTTATGGCACTTCTTTTTTTCCTAAGCCCGATTGATTACGAAGAGCCTATAGGACAAGAGTTGTTTTGTATGCTGCCATTTTCTTACATTCCACTCTGGTTTCTGTATCGCGCTTACTGCACGGTCTCTGACTCTCGATTAGCACGACGACGCCACGCAAAGTTAATGTGAGGTGAGATTAATTAATAAATGATTTATGAAATGAGGAAGGTTTTCATTAGGTACAAAAAAAAACTTGAAAAAAAAACTACTTTTTCTTAAAAAGTTATTAACTGAAAAAAAACAACTCCCAAACTTGGAAATTGAAAATTTTCAAAAACTGAACATTTTTCTTATTCACATCGAAAATTATTTCAAAAGTTGAAAATTTCGCAAAAATTAGTAATTTTAAGAAAATTGGTCATCTTGGGAAACTTGTCGTTTTGGGAGAATTGATAATTTGTCGAATTTCTCAAAATCGATAATTTTGCAAAAATTGGTCATTTTCCAAAAATTGGTCATTTTGCAAAAATAGGTAATTATGCATAAATTGGTAACTACGCAAAAATTGGTCATTTCGCGAGAATGATAATTTTTTTAAAAATCGGTAGTTTGAGAAAATTGGTCATTTTGCAAGAATTTGCCATTTTGAGAAAATTGGTAATTTTGCAAAAATTGGTCATTTTCCAGAAATGAGTAAATTCACAAAAAAAATGGCCATTTTGAGAAAATTGGTAATTTTGCAAAAAATGGTAACTACACAAAAATTGTTCATTTCGCGAGAATGATAATTTTTTAAAAAATCGGTAGTTTGAGAAAATTGGTCATTTTGCAAGAATTTGCCATTTTGAGAAAATTGGTAATTTTGCAAAAATTGGTAATTTTTCAGAAATTATTAAATTTTCAAAAAAATGGTCATTTTGGGAAAATTGGTAATATTTCAAAAATCGGACATTTTGCAAAAATTAGCCATTTTGCGAGAATTTGTAATTATGCAAAAATTGGTAACAACGCGAAAATTGGCCATTTTTCAGTAATCGATAAATTTTCAAAAATTGGTAATTTGGCGAAAATTGATCATTTTGCGAAAATTGGTACTTATGGGAAAATTTAGTGATTTAGAGGAAACTGATCTTTTCGGGGAACTTATCATTTTGGGAGAATTGTCCTTTTTTGGAAAAATTGTCAACTTTTCAAAAATCGGTCATTTCTCAAAATCGGTAATATTTTTGGAAAATTGTCATTTAACAAAAATTGGTAGTTTTTCAAAAATCGGCAGGTCTGCGAAAATTGGTACTTATGAAAAAATTGGCATTTATACAAAAGATGGCAGCTCCTCATAAATTGGTCATTTTGAGGGAATGGGTAATTTTGCAAAAATTGGTCATTTTTCAGAAATTAGTAAACTTTCAAAAATTGGTCATTTTAGAAAATTTGTCATTTTGGGGAAATTGGTAATTTTTCATAAATCGGTAGTTTTGCGAAAATTGGTACTTATGAGAAAATTGTTCATCTTGAGGAAACTGATAATTTTGAGAAAATGGATAATCTTGCAAAAATTGGTCATTTTTCAGAAATTAGTAAACTTTTAAAAATTGGTCATTTTATAGAAAATTTGTCATTTTGGAGAAATTGGTAATTTTTCATAAATCGGTAGTTTTACGAAACTTGATAATTTTTTAAAAATTGGCCATTTTTCAGAAATTAATAAATTTTCAAAAAATGGTCATTTTGGGAAAATTTATAATTTTTCAAAAATTGGTCACTTTGCGAAAATTTGATAATGATGTGAAAATGCTGGGTCATCTTGAGGAAACTTGTAATTTTGATACAATTGATGGGACATGCAACAGGAATTTTCTCAAAATTAGGTACCAGTTTGCACAAGATGACTAATTTTGTCTCAATAAAATAACCAAATTTCGCATAATTACCAAATTTTTGCAAAGTGACCAATTTTCCTAAAATGACAAATTTCCCAAAATGATAGATTTCTGAAAAATGATAAATTTTTGCATAATTACCAATTTTCTCAAAATTACCGATTTTCGTAAAATTACCTACCAATTTTTGCTGTTTTTGTTTTGCTTTCGTTACAAATGAAGAAATAAGCAAAATTTTTCAAAATGAAAATTTCTTAAAAATGAAAAATCGCTAAAAATTAAAATATTCCCAAGATGATACAAGTGTGAAAATTCAAAACAATCTTGATTCCATTCATCAACTTTCAACCGAAATATCCTCAAAAAATCACGCTCATCCGCGCATCCGACATCGCATATAAAACTAAAATTTCGCAGTCAAATCATCTCCATCCAATATCCGTGTACAGCTACCACATCTTGCCTGAAATACAGTGCAACAAACAAAACTGCAACCAACCGTCCATCTTCGGGTCAGGTAACTTATCGCCATGGCCCAAATAACCATAAAATAAGAATCAATTTACCTCATCATTTCTCACCCGACCCACCGACCAATCAACCATGCGTCCGATACTGTATAAAATTTCCAGTCAATAATGCGATCGCCCATTATTAGGTACAACCAACGGCGTCGGCCATTTTCCCATCATTTCAATTCGTCGGCGGCATCGCGATATCGGTATATCGGCATGCCAATGAAATGTACCTACTTAACCAAACCATAGCATCGGTGCGTCGCGTCGCGTCTCTATACCGAGTACATTAAAAATTTCATGCAATATTCACGGCGGCATTGGTATCGCGAACGTGAAAAATACATTATTGAATATCCGCTCTTCTTTATTTAAGTATCGAATACTGTGGTACCTACGTTTGGTAAAATTTAAACACTTTAAGAGTTTCTGGCCGCATAGGAGGTCTTTAGCTCTTTACTCACCACACAGTGGAAATCTATTACATCTCAGCGGTAGTATTTAAATGGAAGAAAAACGATACGGATACGGCGCGCTGCATAGTACGTACCTACATAACGCAGCAGTTCGATATAAATATAATATGGCAGGCAAAATGGCTAATAATCGGGTCGACAGATCGACAGGTAAATGTACTGTTAATCCTTCTATCTACCTATATCGATACTACGATGAAAAAAAAAATGAAAAATCCTCTACCAGTGTGTAGGTAATCAAACTCTTCATCTCGGCGTAACGAAATACTCGCTCTGCAAATTGTTTCCATCTTATTATTTATTATTATATTTTGGCCGCAGCGTGCCGCGAAGAGGAAAAGACAAATCAATAAAAGTCTTTCTCGCGCGTAGGTACTGCTATAGCAAAATTGAATAATTTCTATTTTAAAAAATTATCCCAGGATACCGTACTACTAATTTATATATGTTTTATTACATTCGAACCGACCGTATGCTTTGTTAATTTAACCGTGTACATATTCTTGATTACAGATTTCTCCGCTTTTCTTCCACAAAAACGTGATTATGATTACAAACGAGAAGAATACCATGTGAAATTACCTACCGACGCCTTGTAGGTATACGTCAATGACATCAGCCAATGTTTCATTTTCATTGTAATTTGTTTTGTACGTTTACACGTTTCTCGTTATTTAACAAACAAAATAAATAAAATACGATGTAATTCGAGTGATGTCATTTTTGTATACATACCTAGTTGTGTAGAACGATTCAATGAACGAGAGACTTCGCAGAAGAGACCATCAAACCGCCAACCCAGGACGTTCTTCATCTTCTATTTGGAACCCCCATCATCGGCTAATTTGAATAAAAAATATTCTCACTTCTTCCTTCGAGTAAAACGAAGTCAGCAAAGATGGAGATACGACGAGGAGAGTCGTGTTTTTCAGGCACACTTTAGAGTAAGCTACGTAGTACGTACCATTCAACGACGAGTTACTAAAATTGCATAACCGATCCGCCCGAAATATTAATCATAAATTCTGGCACATGTTGGCAGGTTTTTTTTTCACCTCGCTCGTCGATGCATTTCAACGTTATGCTCAGACCACATCTGCGGATACGATCATCATACGACTACTTCGACAAAATTGTCATCGTTCAGCCGGAAAATTAACGACTACAGGCATTCGAGAAATCGCTCAGCAATCCTGCGCTTATCAGATGATTCCATTTTTATCGTCTGCGAACGGTATAATGTATTAGATAAATACAGGCTGCTTTCCAATTCCGATTGTGACCGTGTATTTTCGAGGTAATCATATTTTCGTTTAATTTTTTGATAAATTTTCTTTCCGTATCGGTTTTCGAAATAATATTGCAGTTTGTACACAGTCGGTCGTGGCAGACTGCATGGAAGAGTTATTGGCTCCGTGATAGAGTAGCATAGGAACGTGAAAGAGAAAAAAATGAACAGAGATGCCAACGCGGATGTTATTACAGTGGAAATTGGTTAATTTTTGGGCATTTGAATTTCGGAAATATTCGCAAGCATTCTAATTTTTTTTCTTCTTTCAGGAGAACTCGAGTAAATGAAGATGAATCCGTTGGAAATCGACAATGAATTATGTGGTTCAAGCGCAACAAGCCCGGATTTGATTTTTTTTCAAACAAAAGAACTAGAGAGGTGGCGAACGAGTGGAAAAATAACATGTGTACATGTGTAGGTATAGAAAATGAATTTTAAATTGATTCGTATGATAATTTAAGAATCAAATTTTCAAAAGATTTTCAAAGTTATGGCTATAATTTGGGAACTAGGTATCTATCTATTCGTATAGAGGGTTCGACAAAAATTTCAAAATTATGAAAAATTGAAAAATTCAAGAAAATTGAAAAGCAAAAAAATTTTTAATTTTAATATAGGAAAAAAACAAAAAAAAGGAAAAGAAAACGTTGGTAATAGTGAAATCCTTCAAAGAAATTGATGAATTTGAAGGAATATGATTTGCTTAGAGATCGAACAGTGAACAAGTATTCATAACAATTTCCAAAAATTTGGTTTTTGGGGCATAACTCTTCTTCGATAGAACCAAAAACGTTCAAATTTTGCATTTGGAGTTGAGATAAGATTTGAAAAAAACTAATTTCCCAAAATTTCGATATCTCAATCATAGCACCTCCTCCAAATGAGGGGCTTTCAAAATCAAAATCTCCCCTTTACTATAATTTTAAGAGCATCTACTCGTTGAGAGCTTTTCATTGAAAAAAAAAACAGCTTTCTAGCGACAATAGAGGCCGAACGAAAACTGATTGAACTTATTTTTCTCTCTCTCTCTCAAAAAAAACCTCAATTTTGGCACTTTTCCTCAGTTTTGGGGCATTAAAAAATCAAAATATGCCCTTCTCTATAAGTTCAGAATCGTCTACCACTCAATTGTTTTACATTAAAAAAAAAGCTCTTTAGCTGCATTAGGGGCTGAATAAAAATTGGTTCAACTTTGTTTTCTCAAAAAACTCCAGAAAACCCGTAATTTTGGCACTTTTTCTCAATACTGGGACATTAAAAAATAAGAATATGCCCTTCTACATAATTTCAGAACCGTCATTCACATAATTGCTTTCTATTGGAAAAAAATAATAATAAGCTCTCTAGCTGCATTAGGGGCCGAATGAGAAGTAGATGAACTTGTTTTTCTTGTAGCTTCATATTACAAAATTTATGTAGAATATGATTTAGAACAAAAACGCAAGAACAAAGTATCACGGAATTTGAATCTTGAAAAATAAAATACGAACTGAATGAAAAATGAGGAAATTTAAAAGAAGCAAAAAATTAAAAAAAAAAAAAAAAAATGGAAAAATGGAACATTTGAAAAAAAAACACAAAAATATGAAAAAAATCTGTAGCACTAGCAATAAAAGATATTGAAAAAATATCAACAGCAATGTGAACCACTAAAACAGTGAAGAAAAATCGAAAATGAATAAATGAAGAGCTTGAAGGAATTTGAAAAATGGGATATTTGTCTTAGATGAATTACGAATAAAAATATTTAAAAGCTTGACAAGACTGAGAATTTTAAAAAGATTGACCAACTGCGTGTTCAATAATGCAATTTCGGAGAAGAAAATTTTAATATGTATTTTTCTCGACTTCTTTTTTCGACTCAATTTTCTTCTTCTACCTTCCTCTTACCTAATCGCCCTCAATAGAAGAATAATAAAAATAAAAAATAAAACAAAGAAAACGTCGAATATCAAAAAATTGGCAAATCATAAATAAGTAACCTAAAATTTTATTGGAGAACCAAAAAAAAATTATTAATTTAAAAAAAAAAAGAACAAAAGTAAACACATGAGTAACCAGGATCCTGAAAAATTCATTAGAGAACAAAAAATAACGTTAAGAAAAAAAACGAAATGTAGGGGGGAAAATGAATACTCTCTCAACTGGAATCAGTGAAGTAAAAATCACTGGGAAAAGTCAGAATTGCACCACAGGCAAATCATTGGAAGAATCAGTGAAATTTCGGTGAATTTTCGCTAATTCTTCAGTAATTTCTTGAAACATTGACTGAAATTTCTGTGATTTTTTTACTGATTTGCTTGCAGTAAAATTTTGACTTTTTTTCAGCAAAATTTTCACACACTGATTCTAAATGAGAGATTAGAATATTAAAGAAAAGAAATGCACTGAAAACATTGAAAAAAAATGCATAAAGTGCAAAGGAAAAAATTTAGAAAAAATAAGGAATTCATTTTTTTTTTTAGTGAAAGAAAGTGGGTCGACCACAATATCGTGTCATATTTTTTTTTTTTTTCAATTCTATAGCTGAACAAAGAATTAGTAATTTTAATAGAGCACCTGAAAAATTGATGAAACATTTTTTTAAAAATAATACAGAGAATTTCGACAAAGAAAATTTGAAGGAATACAAAATTGAAACAACGAGAAATATTTTGAATTTAACAAAAAGTTGAAAAAATCAAAAACTATTTCAAAAAAAAAAAAAAAAAGAAAAGAGAAGAAAAAAAAAGGAAAAATAGAAACGAAATAAGAAATTGGAAAATATTTGCTAATTTGTCTCAAAAATGCAAAATCGTGAGGAAGCACTATAAGTATATAAAATGTCATTGGGTGAAAAATGAAAAAATTGTGCAAAATTGAAAATTTTGATATAACTCAGGAGTTTGAAGGAATCAAAAGTTGCATAGAGTAAATTACAAACACTTACACAATTTGCAAAATGTATTAAAAATATCGAAAATCTTGAAAAAAGCAGAGAAAAATTTAGATCAAAAAAATTAAAAAACTGAAAATTTTGAAAAAACAGTACCACTAGGTACTTTTCAAATCCTTCATTTTGAGACATGGACTTCAAAAAAATCTGAAATGTCAAGAAATATATCTCCTAATACACCAAAAAACGATATTATTCCCCATTATAAACGATGAAAAATAGAATACTCGCCACAAAGGCAATCGAACGAGCCCAATTAACCCACACTACCTACTCGCGAAAACAATCCACAAGTAATACGCGTATAACTGGAGTACCTACCTATATATAAATTTTATACTCATTAATTGAATACAGCACTAAGATCGGTGGAGAAAAGGCGAGGTAGAAGTGCAGAGCTATACTTAGAGCCATTTTATAATTACGGTTTGGTACTTTACCGTTTCGATTTATTTGAAAAATGACTCTAGACTCGTAACTACTCGTATATTCGATCGCGCACCTGATGAACTGTCGAATTATTACGACTCTTTTTGAAAAACTCGGTTATTAAACGATGTCGAAGGTTGCGGTTGCTCGCAAAAAGGTATACGAGAAAGAAAAAAAACCTAACCATACCGACAAAAAACTGTTACAATATCGTTTGTGGAAAATAAACGACTATGGGCGATAATTTGCGGTAAATTATCACCACCGTGCACATTGCACATACAGAGACGAGTCAACGAGGCGGTCGGAAAAGTCGACAGAGAGGTTGGCGCATCGTATATTATTTCGAAACCTATACATACCTATAGACCTACCTACCTACGAAGTACGAACCACAGTGTGCTACAGTGTATATGCGAAGAGGTGCGAAGAATACACGACGAACGGAGGAACGCAGGCAGCAGTCCAGCAGTCAGCGCCCAGATATAGTTATTTATTATGATCATTATATTATTATCTATTATTCTTATTTTTGGTGATATTAAAATAATGCAATACGATGCGAGACGAGATGATGATGTCTTTGTCAGTGCGTGGCATTTATTATTATTAGCCGTTTGGTTCCGGTTAGGTTTTTTTTATTGGATCTGGGTGGTCCGTTCTCATCGGTAGCTTGTTGCCTTTGGTATAGCCTGTCACGTAAATACTTCTCATTCGCGTCTTCGGCTAATTAACCGAAACCGATTTAATTCATCATATTACTCAGGTATAGACATAACGCGCCATCACCGCAGTGAAAGATACACCAGCCAGTGCAGCATTGGTATATACGAATGAACCCGCGCTGCTGCTGGGTATGCACTATGCACAGAGAGAGAGTGAGAAGTATCGACGAATAAGTTAGCGGGCGCGTTCCGTTTATCACGATCATATTTTATCATTTCGAATTAAACCATATTGACGTGTACACAGACGTCATTATATTATTATGTATTTTCATTACACATTCTCTCACTCACTCACTCTGTCTGCCTGTCTTTCTCGCGGTGTAGCGTTGTTATCTTCATCATCGCGTATAGTGATAATGAGGAGGCTAGAGGGCCAGGGCTACAGAAGCTTCTTTCCATTATTATTCTTATTATATTATTCGAAGTATTATTTCGGTCGTTGTTTTCTCTATGCTCCCTCCACTGCTCGTCTTTCAACAGGGCACGATATGTATATTCAATTTTATACACTTTTTTCTCTAATTCTCTCTCTTTCTCTCTCGCAGTCACTTCAGTTTATGAGGAGCTAGCGTAGGTACGCGAGTACGACGCTATACGAACGATGTCTCTTTCAAAATTGTACATATTTTCTGTGGCGTTCCATTGAAATTATAACTGGCATTCGTTTCGGTCGTATTATATACACGTAGATACATAAAAGAAAAACCTATGTCAATGGTATTTAGTTGCACGCCTTGTTTCCGAGCCTCCAACTCCACTTCGGGCGTATTTTAACATAAAAAAAAATACCTAATATTTTTCAGAATTTAAATTACCTCGGTACGCTGCGGTGTGGACTGGACGATCCTGCACAAGTTTCCACTCATCTCGTGGTCACATAAAATCGAACGTGTGATTTGACAATTTAGAATGCGGTTCGACGAACGATGATTTTTCTTCTCATTTTCTTCATTATTTGCGTCTTCGTTTCGTCATCTGTAAACTGGCGTTTGCCAAAAAAAAAGAAAAATGAATAAAATCCGAAAATAGTTCTTTATCAAGTTCGCAGATTATATAGAATTAGAGTAGCATGGGAACATATACGATTTCTGAAAAATGATCCAAGGCTAACGAGATGGTCACTAAGGTGCCCTGATTTTGACTTTTTTTGGAAAGTTGGGGAGGGGGAATGAAAAAAAGTTGCCAAATGGTGTCAAAATAACTTGGTAAAAATTTCAGGCCCCTGACTAAATTCTAAAACCTCCCCCCCCCCCCCCC
>FIZT01040136.1:0-12911 GCA_900065295.1 Paracoccus marginatus
ATTTAAAATACATTACGTGCCCCTGTTGCTTATGCAACCCCTCATAACGCGAAGAACCACCTTAATCTCAAAGATGTATATTTTTTTCAAGTAAAAGCACAATTAGAAAAAATCCGAAGCTGATGTTCGCCAACTTTTTTCAATTTTTTAATGCTTTTATAAGGCTTAACTTGTTTTGAAGTTGAATTATTTTTAAAATTTGCCAATTTTTCATATTGATTTTTTAAAAGTCAACGTTACCAGTTTTGGAATATTAAATAAATTTATCGTTTGTCAATTTTTTAAAATATTGTCCATTTTTTTCGTGTTGGCCATTTTGTTCAAATTTTGTATTTTTTTTCACTTTTTTCTTTTGTCAGAAAATTTTTCGGATTTTTTTTCCTGGTAAAAGTTGCTTCGTTTGAAAATTTTATTTTTCAAGTACATACCGGGTCACCCAAAATAGTCTGCATACCCCTGGGAGTTTTTTTTCTAAAACAGCGTAAGTTGGTAACATGTAATACACAAACACGCACAAACAGCTGTTTGCCTACAATATTTTAGCGTTAGCGTTGCCAACCTACGCTGTTTTAGAAAAAAAAACTCCCAGGGGTATGCATAAACGCAGTATTTGATGGAAGTACGTATTGATTTCGTTCTAAAAAAATTATTTTTAGTAGGTACCAGTCAATTTGTTACGCCTTTGCCACAAATTGTACAGTAGGTACTTACGTACAGTGTACACGTGCAAGTACCCATTAAAAGTTCATGACAGCTACCTATTTTTATTTATTCTGTTCTCGTGTTAATATACGTATATACATATATATATATTTTTTCAAACAATGTTTTGTGTAGTGATTTACGAGTAGGTAAGCAGTAAGCACGTAACGTTGAGCTATAATAGTACATCTGTGCCCTTTATCTTACTCATTTCCATTTTCAGGATTTAAAAGTAGAGTACCTATTTCATCTAGCTTGATTTGGCAGTCTTACGAGTATACCATTTATGTATAACATAACAGAGTTACTCTACTCGTATTCTGTTTTTGGAATGCCTCTTTTGGGGCTTGCAATTACGTTTTTCTGAATACTCTACTCAATCAAACAAAATTGTCAATTTGTCGATATCCTTTTTAATGAATTTCAAAAATACTTACATTACCTATTAATAGTAAAAAACATACGAAGGAATCAATGGAAACTTACCATTCTCACGAGGCGCAAACTTACCCGAGGATCGGTGGAAATGACTCAATCCAGCCATAGGGTTCCTTACCAAAGCGTGCAAAAAAACGAACGTGGCTACATATTTGTATTTACTTGTCAATAGATTAGTGATGATGTTTTTCAAGAAACGGTTGAAATATTAGCGGTATGGGGCATAGACGCTGTAAGATGATCAGAATTCTCGTTTAGGAGATGTAGTTTCAGGAAAAGAATCTGATCCCAATTGTTGACAGCATACTTCAATTTGATGTTTTTATTTTTCCAATTTTTTTGTTTCAGAAAAGTGAGAATCCAGTTTTCATTTGAAGAGCTAGATGAAGATGAGAATGCATCTGAGAATTGGTAAGTTATATTTTTCAATTTTTTTTTCAACAAGATTTTAAAAAGAGGTCACAGTCAGAAAAAAATATGCATAGATTCTTATATATAAATGTACCTACTTGTCGTATTGTAGTTAATTTTTAAAATACCGCCTGTCTTATATTCACGTTTTAAAAGTGATATGCCTACGTTCAGTTATCTCACCCAGCGCATTCATATGGTTCAGAAACTGATGCTGGACCTGCACACTCGTCGATGGATCTCTGACCAGTGCTTGCCAAAAAACGTATTTAGTCTGTTCGTGGTAGAGAAACACACCGTAAGGTCTATTAACGTGAAATTGCTTGTAACTTTCGTCCTTTTCGTTGGTATTGTTCACCTGCCCTGAATCCCAAACACAATTCGACAGATCGTCTTCATTTCCATTTATACTGGTACCGTTTTCGTTAACCGAAACCATCGACAGATCCATCAGCGGTACGGAATAATTGACGTTTTCGTAATTTTCATTGACACCCTCGAGCAGTTGGATGTACTCTTGGTCTGTGAATTTGGCAATCAGTTCTAGAGACTGGTTTGGGTACGGTAGTACTATGGCCATGGCAAAGTCGCCTTTTGTGTAAGGTAACCTAATGGCTTCGTATTGCAACTCGGAATTGTTGACGTATCCGATTCTTTCTATGGCGTTGAATGTTTCTATATAAATTCGTGTTTCGTTTCCAATAGTCGACCTTTTGGTTTAATAAGGGGTAATTATTGTAGTAAGTACGAGTATATGTACTTATAATCGAATAAAATTAGTTACAAGATCTTACTCGAGTTTCACTACGAAGAACTTGGGCATAGGAACAAAACGACGTCGTCTTTGGCGACGAATCAGGATGTCGAAGTTATCCGCAGTCTTAGGAATGTCCCAGCAGCCAGAGTAACGTAATGCCTTAGCGTGGAAATTGGTCATTCCCGGCGCCAGAAAATTACTTTTTTTGGGCAGCTTGTTTTTCAAGTTTTTTTTGAACCACCTGTAAAATGTATACAGTTTTTTTTTCATTTTTTGGATTTTTTAAAAATTTATTTTTAAGTAATGTTTTTGCTTTTTTAGAATAATTTTTCTATAAATTTTATCAACTTTTAAAAACTAAGTATTTCTAATTTTTTTTTCAATTTTTTTTTAAATTCATTTTTTCAATTTTTCTAAAAAATTGTTTCAAATTGTTGTTGTTTTTTTAAAAATTTGTTTCAATTTGAAGGCGAGGAATTATCTATTTATTATTTTTTTTAAAGAAAATCTATTTTTTTTTTCAATTTTCTTCAAAATCCAATTCGAATTTCTATGCACTGTCAAAATGCCCTCAAAATTGATTCATTGTTTCGAGGAAAAAAGTAAAAATTTTCAAACTCACTTATTCAGCGAATTCACTATCGATTGCGTATTATCCGAGTCGAAAAACATTCCGTACGCTTCGCTGTGGAAATAGGTTTGTAAATCGCTCAAATATTGCTTATTTGTGTATCTTGGGTCGTAAAATATGGCGTTTCTGAGTGTCAGCTCAACGTTTGGAGATCGTGCCAACTTGTCCAGGGTGTTTGCTAATGCGTAAGGTTTTTCTAAATATCTGCGAAGAATACAAAACGCTCGAACGTTAAAAACCCTCCTTTTTTCCACAGCTTCGATCGACGTTTGGCCAACAATTTCGTTGATGTTTCAAACGAAAAAAAAAAAAAAATTAAATTGTCCAAATCTTAGCACCAAATGGAGACGAACCTTCTACATACAACATCAATTCGCCCATTTTATTTAGTGAATAAGATATACCTACTCCTCTTTGTTGAAAAATGTTGATAATCCAGTTTCGTAGTAATTCTGCATTCGTATCATATTCATACCTACTGTGTTTGATGTAGGAAAAAATTGAATGTTCTGGTCCGATGGAGTAGCATTCCACACGGCTTGTATGTACGAGCTCATTTTAGTTAATATTTCGACTTGAATCTAAGTAAGTGAAATTGAATTAGGTATTAATTTCGATTATCTACTGATGCGCTGCCTATAGTTCAAAAAACTTACGTATTGGTCAACAGTCGATCCAACGGTGTCATTTTTATTTTCCACGTGACCCGTTGATAATTGAAGGGCAACCAATAATGAGAATATTTTCATAAACATCTGCGTTAGCAAAAAAATCAGCAAATTGTTGCAATTTGTAGGTACGAAAATGAAAATTAATAGTGAAAGTTTCTTACCTTTTCTCAAGAAAATTACAAACGCTACGAATGAGTGACTGTACCATATTACTATAGGCTAATAATAATACTACGCGTACCTAACTTTTTTTTTTTTTTTTTAAACCAAGTACATAGGTACCTATAACTAATTCACAATCATTTTATAGGCATTACTTCCGAAAATTTTTGAAGAGATACCCATATTTATTCACTTTTAGTAGCACATTTAGCATTGACCTTTCGATTGAAATTCATTTTGACGTAGGCTAATTAGTGTATTTTGGGCTCAGGTAGAATTAATCGAAGGTTTACCAATCTATGTAGACGATAACATCGCTGATAAAATTTAAGAGACTGTGCTAGCCAGTGCCAAATTATATCAACTGCTGGTGAAAATAAAATTATACTCAGAACAATATTTTTTTTATGAAGATGAGAAATTCTCAGCTTTTTGTAAAAATGAGACAGTACGTACGTCTAGGTAGTAGGTACACAGTAAGTAAGGTACGTATGCATCACATTTCTTGCTTCGTTCGTCTAAACGAGTAGTTAAAGTAATATGAGTACAATTTTATATCGTTGTTTATTTGAAACTGTACTCTGTACTGCTGATTTTGCTGAACTCTTGGGACTGACATTTCTGAGAAGCGAATTAGTTACTACAGTAAGTATTATGTGAATCAATTCCATGGGTGGATATATTAACTTTATAAATGATCACATTACTCCAGAAATTATGAAATTAAGATTTTAATAACTTTTCATCGAATATTCGCGGAAAACATAATTTTTTTCCAATTGGAAAATTGGAAATTTTTAAAAAAATTTAAAAAAGTATTTTGAAAAAAAAGTACTCAAGTATTACTTACGAATAAAATTTGATGATGTTGAAAACATTATTTTTGAAAACAAATTTTTCAGAGAAAAATATTATTTTTTTTAGTAGCAACCAATGAGGCTTGGGTAGGTATTTATTCGTTCTTTCCCTTCATCAATCCTCTCACCCTTAAATACATATAGGTAAATACCTATGTAAGCAAGGGACCTTGCGTTATCAAAACTTTTGTAATCAAATTCGAAAATTATGAGAATTTTTTGTACTAAAATTTTTACGATTTTTTTTCTCCAAATTTTTGAGGAATATACTGTACTCTACTCACCTATGGACTCATCAAAATAAAAAAATGGAACGTTTAAAAATTCAAACGCGGGCAAATCCAAATCAAATAGGTAGCAGAAGTTCAATTCACGTTCTCATATTTTTATCCCTTCATTCGTTTTTTTTTTTTTTTTTTTTTTTTTTTTTAAAAAAAAAAAAAAAAAAAATTTTGCAAAAATTTTTTTTTTTTTTTTGAAGTAAACGAAAGAAAAAGATTCTGGCAAAATATAGGTACATTGTATCTACGCATAAACAAAATCAATTCTTAGAAAAAAATAAGTTTCATAAAAAGGTACCTATAAAGAACAAGTTGCATCATTTAATTACATATATCTACTTAAGCTGCACTTAATTGTAATTGAGTTATCATAAATTTAAATTGAAACAAAAGATTTTGTACAGAAAAAAATCAATCACATTTTTGAGATGCATAGCGGAGTCTAACCTAATCAACTAAGTGACAAAAAAAAGTTATAAAAATTGAAAAATAATGAAAGATGAAAGAAAGTTAAAACAATCAATACAAAAATAAATCAGTCTTTTTGAAAAAGTCATTGAAAAAATCGAGTTTGAATCTTGAAATAAATTTATAATTAGGTATAGGTAGGTATTCGAAAACTTACTCGATAAAATTTTCAGTTTTCGACTTGATAATTTTGTTGTTGTATTTGTATGCATACAACGCCTAGCCATTTTTATTCACCGAATACTCTAGGTATTCTCAGTCTTTTGGCATCTCTCTCATTTCAATTTCTTGGAATATTCGCCTGCCAGCTTTACGATTTTTCTTGTACTTAATAGGAGGGTGCGGCAAAGCATACCGTAGTTTCTGCCAGAATGCCGAATCGTCCCACTTCACATAAGTGTTCATCGCGATATATGATTTCAATTCGGGATCGAGTTCTTCATTATTTACGTCTTCGAGTAAGATAACGATGACCCTGGCACAGCGTTCTTTAATGGCTTGCAAATGCGCCATTCTGAACTCCATCCGAGCCCATATGCTTCGCAAAAAGTTGGGCGTCAGGATGATAATAGTACGTCTGGAGTTCTCCACCGAGTATCCAATTTGATTGGGGATATATTCTCCTATGACGAAGTCTCGATGGTGAACGCATAACTTGAACTTATGCTCGCCGTTCTCCTCCAGCTCAGGGATCAGCTGTTCGTCGACGAAGTGTTGGTCTTTGTGAGAGAAGCTGACGAAGGCGTCATACAGTTTATCTTTGTCGATTTCTTTCTCGGTGACGAGCCAGAGGCAGATTTTATGCGTGAACATCCACATTTTTATTTTTCGTTTGTATTTGTAGTATAGTACGATGCAAGGGATAGATGTGAGTCCCAGGATGGCTATGTATTTGAAAAGTACCACGAATGTCGACGGGCATAGTTTTTCTTCCCAAACGTCGATTACCGGGTGATTGCTGTTCTTACAAGTGATGTGAGTAAGGTTATGGATCTGTGAAATGATAATTTCGTTGGTAGGTTATTTTTAAATATTTTTAGAAATATTAGATACTTATTTTTTTCTTCCATTTTGTTAAATAGACCCAGCACAAAAACATAGGTATTTCTTTAAGAAAAGTTTTAATTTTCAACAAAATTTTGAATTTTTTATTTTTAAAAATTAAAAAATTCGAATTTAAAATGTAATTTTTAAAAAATGAAACGAAGTTATTACTCTTGAAAAATTCAAAACATTTAAAAATTTTTTGAACTTGCTGTAGAAATTTAAAATTATTTTTAAAAAGCTTTGAAAAAAATTTTTCTGTTGTTGACAACATTTTTGAATTTACCTGGAAATTTTAGTTTATGAAAAATTTTGATTTAAAAAAAAAAATTGAAACTTTCATTCCAAAAATTTGATTTTGAGAAATTGGCAAATTGATTTTTTTAAAGTTCAAGTTTTTTTTTTTAAAAAAGGGAGAAAACTCGAAAATTGAGCTTTTGTGAATATCTGAATTTTTGTTTTTCAAAAAATTTTCAATAAAATTGGGGAATTAGAATAGAAATACCTATATTTATACCTACCCATAGAGTTTGACGATGAAGTCGAAGAAAGGATTGAAAATCTCGTGTTTCGCAATTGCACTCCCAAGGATTCCCCATCAATGTTAAATTTCTCAAACTAGTAGTCTTCCGAAAAAAATCGATAGTATTTTTGCTCAAATGTGAGATTTTGTTATTATCAAGTCTGAAGCTCTGTGAAAAAATTACCAAACGAATTAAATAGGTACTAGATGGTAGGTCTAGGTACATAGTTAAAGCTTTTCAAAAAAAAAAAGAAAATCATTTTTGCATTCCTGCATTATCTATGTACCTATGTAGGTACTCACTTCTATGGTGCTGGGAAGCTGTAAATCATCAATACTCTTCAATTCATTCCCAGATAACGATATAACAGTCACGTTCCCCATCATGGAAAGTTTGGACAACCCTTCGACAGACTTGAATTTATTCTTAGAAAATAATAATTGAATTTTAGCGTCCTTAATGATGGGAATTTTTATAGGGAATTTTTCCATTTTGGTTCCACTACAATTGACGATGTTGGCGTGGTCAAACGAACGGTAATGACAATCGCACCGATCAGGACAGTTCTTCGCTTCTTCCGGATACAATTCCTTCAAGGGGCATTTCAGTTCCCGGATGCTGACGTTCCCTAAAGAGGTGGTTTTCTTCGTGTCATTGAACTGGCAATTGATCCGGTTCATGGATAAATTTACTCTTTTATAAACGGCGGGATCCATTCTTTTTTGAAAATACTTGGCTAAACTTAAAGCGTGACAGTCGCATTTGATGAGGGTGTTTTCCAAGTTGAAGTTATTTTTTTGAGACTTTTTATTGCTGTAATTTTTAAGGAAGAAGTCAGATTGGCTGCAAGGTGGCTGTACCTTGTGTTCCAGATGATCCATATCGATGGTTCTTAATGGATTGTTGCTGAAGTCGATGGTGGCGTTCGATGCGTTGAACATGAAATCTTCTGTCTGTAAATTGAACAGAAAAATTGTCAGAATTTTTTTTTGACGGTACCTAATCTTGAATAAGGTTTTTAAAAATAATTTCTGACTGAAAACAAGTTCTCCTTCAAATCTCAGAATCGGAAAACCTATTCACACGTGAGTGTTCAAACTTGGATATACCTACCAACCTATTAATTCTGGATTTTAAAAAATGATCAAATGTTATCTATACTCACGGTTAAATCTTCCAATTTGTTAAAACTGAGGTCCAACTGTTGCAAGTTACTGAGTATCATCCGCCAATCAACAAATACTTTCTTTAACAAATTATGGCTCAAATTTAAATTTCGTAAATTCACGCAAGCTGTGAGTGGTGAGAGTTGTCCTATTGCTGCTTCTTCCAGGGTCAATTGATTGTAACTCAAATCGAGCGTCTCAAGGCTAATCAGGTCTAAAAATGTTCTACGACTGAGGTTCTTCAGTTCATTTCTACTCAAATTCAATTCGGTTAGAGAAGACAGACTGTAAAAAATGTCGCTGCAAAGATAAAAAGACATCAGTAGGTAGAATTTCAAATTGAAAAAATATCCAAATTGATCGAAATTCAAATTTTAAAAAATTCAATGCCTTAAACATTTAAAAAAATTTAGCAAAGAAAAATTGAAAAAAGAATTGAAAAATAGACAAACAAAATTTCAAGGAAAATTGAGTTAAAATTCCTCTCATGAATCTACTCACCGATTAATATCGCTTATTTGATTCTCATCCAATCGTAACACGGAGAGTTTAATCAAAGGATATAATAAAAATTCTTTGAGAGTTTCTAGTCGATTATTACTAATATCTAATTTGACTAGGTTCCAGTTATATAAGAAGATATGATTCGGCAAAACTCTCAAAAGATTCCCATTCAACTGGAGAACTCTCAGATTCACACATTCATCGAATAAATGGGCCGATATATTCGTCAGTTTATTATTAGCCAAATTTATTTCTTCCAAATTCTTCAAGTTGTCGAGAACTCCGTTTTCCAAGTACGTGATACTGTTGTTGCAAAGCTCCAAAATGGTTAAGCTGGTCAACGAATCAAATATCGATTTTGAAATACCCTCCAGACGATTGTCACATAAATTCAAACGCGTCAAATTCGGAACATATCGCAGAAAATTTCCATCCAAACTGGTAAAATCATTACTCTGCAGATCTAGCTCGCGAAGTTCTCCCACTGGTTCGAATAATTCCTCTGGCAATCTTCGTAATCGATTTCCAGCCAGGTTTAATTCCTTCAAGTTGCGCATTTCGTCAAAAACTCGTTCAGGTAGTTCGGAAACGTTGGCTTTTAAATTCAATACCTCCACGGATTCCAGGTTTTCGAAATGATACGCTTTGAAATCTCCTTTCCAAAATGGCCAGTTCGACGAAAAGTTCAATATTCTCATCGTTGTGATATTCAAAATTTTCGAAAATTGCCGAAACGATACGTCGGGAACTGGACACTGCGAAATTACTAATCGTTCCAGAGCTACATTTGGGCTGATTTCTTGGCCGGAGATCAAACTGATGTAGTCGGATTTATCGTACGTTGAACAGGTTATTTCTATTTCTCCGTCGGGCGATATTTTGACCCAGATTTGGCCATCTTTGGGTTGATTCCCGCACTGGTACGTTGAATATTCGGCGTGATTGAGGTGCTGACAATTGGCTGCTGGAGTTGGTGGTAGAGATGATGCGATGCAGAAGCACAAGGACAACCACCACGGGTGTAGTTTTTTTGACATGGTTGACTCGAGCTTCTGCTTTTCTGTAAAAAAAAAAAATTAAAATATAGGTAATAAAATACTTAGGTAGGTACCTATATAGTATTTCTAATTTATAAAAAATCCTAAAATTCTAAATTTCAATTTTTTTTT
Source organism: Paracoccus marginatus (assembly GCA_900065295.1). Lineage (NCBI taxonomy): Eukaryota > Metazoa > Arthropoda > Insecta > Hemiptera > Pseudococcidae > Paracoccus > Paracoccus marginatus. The sequence goes on from FIZT01040136.1 coordinate 9,786, forward strand.
TTCAAAAAACTTCAAAAAATGTAGAAGTTAATTGGTAAGTACCTAATTTTTAGTTTTTAGTCAAAGTGTTTTTTATATCAAGTACTTACTTGAAAACGAAATATTTATTTCTACAATCAACACATTTGATTCATTTTCTAATCTATCAACCCTCAAAAAAAAATTCTCTCCCTTTTTAGATACCGTACACTTGTTTGAAAATATTAGGTAGGTAACTAGGTACTTAGTTCTCGTCACATATGTAAACGACCCAAGCTTAGACTCTTAACACTTGATCTGATTTATTTATCCGAATAAACACTGCGATAGAGATTATCTCTTTTATGAATCTTTTTTCAAAAAATTCTATTTCGATGATAAAAATGATTCACATCCAGGTTACCTAACAGACTGTAATACCACAAAATACGCACGCGGCGTTGTTTATCTTTGACAACGCCTCCTTATCACTTTTTTTCAAGCATAAAGTTCACTTACTTATCTGCATTGCATAAGTAAGTAATGAAATAATCCAGAAGTAGGTACCCGAAACGAAGTGTATTTGTGAAAGCAAACTATATAACGCACTAAGTTTGATTGGTATTTTGGTACTACGAATACCAGGTACCTTACCCCTATAGGTAGGTATGTCATTGACAATTCTAATTGATTCGAGATTCTATTAAAAACTGGTTTTCGTTAATGACTTCTTTTTAAAATGCATCTTCAAAAAAGTAGTATAAATTAGTCAAAAAAGAATCTAGCACGAACACCAAATTCTTATCCACATAATTTGAAAACTGAAAATGAAGGAGAAAAGCAGCTAAGTAAAAAGTTTGATAGGTACGCTTAATAGATATTTTTATGGAAGAAGGAAATAACTTTGAGCCAAGAGACGGATTTTTCATTTTTTTCTTTTTCTTTTTCATATTAGCCTTCGTGCTGACACGAGAAAATAATTTGACGGTGTTATACTGAGCACGTGGATGACATACGAGCCGCGTTAATTTTTTTTTTTATTATCAGCTCAGTAGTCAGTACCCAGTTATAGCAGCAAAAAAACATACATAGGTTACAGGCTTGAGGCTAGCCTATGGTATTTATGTGTACCTATGTATCATTAAAATTATCGTCTCAGAACATTAATTTCGTGAACTTGATAATATCGTTTGATTTATTTGTATTTAGGAAAAACAAAAACCTCACCTTATCATCGGAAAGTGTTTCCGATACTTTGAGTGGTGTTCATCTTCCACGCATTGTTCTCAAAAACATTAAAGATGTATTAGGCTCACAAGTCGGTCTCGGTACACCAATTCATCCATCGTCGCTGAATCGTGTGCCACGTTGGTGTTGGTTCATGGAAAGCGAGGATATATTCATCGGAATGCACTCTATAAATAATTTTTCCCGTTAAATTTTCAATTACTTGATAAATTTTACGTCGAAAATAAAGTAAACATGAGCATGGCTGGTTACCAGAAACTGTTAAACTGGTGTTGCGTTGTCGGTCGTCAGTTCTAAATGAAATTATTGTTTAGGTTGGTCAGTGTTGCCATCGCAAGTATTTTTTAGGTCACATTTTTTCGAGCAACGGTGTAAGTACTACGTGAACGAGATTTATGTTTACCTACGCTTTACAAAGAATTTTATTGAAAAATTAATAATTTTACATATTACGCGTTGACTAAAATTCTGTTTTTCATCAAACGAGTAGGTATCGCTAGGTATTTCCCTTTTTGATAATTTTTCAACTAGTTATCCATCATTTGTCCAGATAGCTTGTCGGAATATTGCGCGATAAGAGTAAAAATTCATTTCTTCGCTTCTTCCCATATTTTTTTTCAAATAATTTTTTTTGTTTCCAGCGATGACGTCTGACAGAATTTAAAAATAAAATTTTGAGTTTAGATTTTTTTATGAAATTTGAAGTAAAGGTTTGCATGTTCAAACTCATTTTACAAAATACAAACTTTTTCAGTCGTTTCAGAAAGGTTAACAGCAATGATAAATAAAAAATTGACAAATTTTGGAATGTTAACAACTTTTGGAGATTGGCCAATTAAAAAACCATAGAAAACTAACAAATTTTCTAAAATTGACAAATTTTTCAGAATTGACAAATTTTTCAAAATTGATAGATTTTTTAAAATTGACAAATTTTTCAAAATTTGAGAAATTTGAGAAATTTTTGAAAACCATCAGTTTGATAAAATCTAGAAATTTTAGAAAGTTGACCGATTGAGGAATTTTCAGAAACTGATTAATTTTTCAAGATAGGCAAATCTTTAAAAACGTCATTAAAAATTTACCAACTCCAGAAAAATTGAAAGTTGACCTACACGTACTAAAAAAAATTTAAAAAATTAACAAATTTTGAAAAACTGACGAGTCCAAGTGCGAACAAAATTTTTAAAAACTCAATTTTCTCAACATGAAGGAAAAGTGATAATTCACAAATTTTTACCAAAAAGATTATTTCAAAAACCGAAAAAAATACGTAGGTACATTTAATTCGAATTTCCTGGTGCGTGGCCGTTGCGAATACGACTCCAAAGACTGATTTTACATATAACTGCAAAGAAGTTTTCAAAAATAATTTACCAATTTAAGTACCTAGGTAAGGTACCTGGTACCTATATAAAAAAATACGAGTATTTTTTGCGAACAAAAATGTCCCATTTTTCAATTTCAATTTTTTCAATAATTTATGAAAATTACAAAATTGTTTTTGGCAAATTAGGCCCAATTTGGGCGGTTGACAGGAAAAATTTCGAACGAAGCGATTTTTGGTACAGAGGTCAGTAGTACCCTCCTGTTGAACATATTAAAAGTCCTCAACATTCCGAGTCGAGCGTAGCCCCCCAGGGGTGGTTTTACCCCCCAAAATTCAGTTTTCGGCAAATATCTCGGTAAATAATGTAGCTACGAAAAAAATAGTTCCATAAAAAATTATTCAACGTAAAATTTCCTATAAAGTACATAATTATATTCAAAAAACCCTCCTCCCTTCGGAACCTTCCCCAAGCCCTTTTCAAATGACACCCTATTGAACGTATTTATGCAGTTTTTTAATGCGTGGTAATTGGGGTTATACAGGGTGTCTGGTGAGTGGTCTGCCAAACTGAAAAATTGGATATAACCAGG
>FIZT01040143.1:0-11849 GCA_900065295.1 Paracoccus marginatus
GGGTAACGGCGCGTTGTTTTTTTCCCGAAGAGAAAGGTCGCTTTTCTCACGGGATTCTCGTGGAAGTATTATGATGTCGCGCGCGTTACAATGATTGCCCTCACGCGCCGGATAAATATGCATCGATCGAGCTGAAAATTTTTGTGGTTTTTTTTCTTGTGTAAAGGCACTAATCTACGGGGGGGGGGAGGGGGGGTCCCGAAAAATATTCGAAAATGTTTTTCAAGGGCCACCCTAATGTCGGATGTAATAATTATTATTTACATACATCCGACATGCAGTGACTCAGCTTAGCTTTTTCAATCAGTCAGTTTTGAATCAGTAATTTCTCATGATTACTGATTGAATCAGTAAATTCAACTGATTCAGCGAATTGAAATTTCTCATTGATTGATAGTAAAATTCTAACTGATTAAGCAGTCGAATTTCACTGATTGGTAGTGACCCAATTCTACCTCTTTCGATCAATCAATCATCATATTTCGACTGATTCAAATCAAGACAGTTCCCCTCAGACCAACATCTACATCATCGTATCGCTTTTCCTCTCTCCATCGCTATCCAACAAGTTTGGGGAAAAAAATCCCATTTTGTATAAATCAACGCTTCGTCGAAGAAAATTAAATTTTCAAACTCGTTTCGCTCACTTACCCCGTTCACTTCGGGCCCATTCTCGCTAATTTTCGAATATTAAAAAATCTCGAGAGTATTTTACCCCGCTCGTACGTCGCTTCGGCACGCGTACGCTATTCTACTACTTCGACTTGCAATCTTACGCGATACGAGAAGGTGAAAAATAAGAGCGAAGAAAAAAAAATGACTAAAAGTTACGACCTAGCTCGCCTGTGGGAGCAGAATCAGGGGGTATAGAATCGACTATATAGTAGGTACGTATTGCGATCGAGGCTATAGGAGAGAAAAAAAATTCACGTTTCGCGTCAGCGTTTATATTTCTTTATAAAGTATAAATTTCGAATTACATTTAAATTGAATATTTTCCAACGACATCGCATGAATGTAAAATTACCAACGTATTCTTCGGGTTTTAAATTGAATATTTCGAGGAAGAGAAAAAAAACCTCGACTCGACGCCCAAATGGAAGGCGCAGGGGGTAGCGACTAGCGAGTACCGGGGCCAAAATTATATTAGCTTTTTGGCGCGCATACGGCGGAGCGAGAGGAGACCCCTCCTCCCCACGCCAAAAAAAAAGAAAGAAGAAAGAGAGATCCAACCGTATATAACGAATCACAACAAAAGCTGAACGTTGCCCGAGGTTATTAGATGGCTAATTCGGATATAATACCTTCGCCCTTGTCCTTTTCCAGCCGCCGAACCGAACGCTGGACAGAGTGCGGAGCACGGGGGGAGGACACGTTACTACGAAGCGTTGAAAAACACACCGTCGTCGTGTCGCGTCGCGTCGCGTCACATCCAGCTGGTAAAAATTGATTGGGATATAATTTGGTTAAAATATCAAAGAAACTGCGGGAGAGCAATGTACACTATGTCAAGAGAGTGAGACGCGCACCGAGTGGTACCTCGTCGGTCGTAGTATAGTGTAACGATGATGAGATAATCTGCTATAACGCGCTCTACGCAGACTGCCGGTGGAGAGGAGGGTGTGAAAAAAAACGAAACGCGGGCCGAGTATGTACGACATAATGCCTAATTCGAGGCGCAGCAGAGAAGAGCCAAGTGCTTTAGCGTGCGGAGTGTAAGACCAGAAAATAAAATTTGTTACAACACAACGAGCACACAGAGGAGCGCAACGTCGAACGCAAGGGTGTGCCTTGCGGCCTTTTCGTCGCGTATACCCTACAAAAGAGGCAAAGGCATAACCGCCGCGTTACGTCGCCCCACCTCGCCTCGCCCCAGCACGACGATGGGTACGATGCCTAGAAAGCTTTTTTCGCACTTCCTTTCACACTTGTCGAGTTACTGGTCGGCCCGTCGGGACTTGAAGGTCTTGACGTAAACGCGTACTGACAGTCAAAGTACCACCGACATCCGCACGCATGGCACGCCGCGTATACGTTACTCTGCGGTCGACAAAACATAACACAAACACGCGCCATCGTCGTCAAAGTCTAATTCCCGATTACCGAATCAACGCGACGACGAGATGACGAAAGGAGCAGCCGGAGAGATTCAGTGTCCATCGTTATATCGACGGCGAGAGAATACAAAAAAGTCATAGCGGACGTGGGTCGCTGATCGTACGTATAAGAGACCGAATTTTTTAGCTGGAAGGCGTTTTTTGATTCTGAATAGCCCCCCCCCCCCCACTGCCCCGAAAAACATGAAATGATAATTGCAACCTTAATACACTGATTTCGATAAGACTGAAACCATTTTCTCACCTATGTACGTATAGATTTATATTTTATTTCATTTCAATTGACTGATAATGGTATTGCAACGCGTACCGAAAGGTATCTTCGCTTCTCTGTGATTCTCTACAGCAAAAACAGTTACAATCTTCCGGTTTCTCGTTTTCTTTTTCATGGAAAAAAAAAAAAAAAATGCTAAGATTTCGGTCGAACGGGACGAGTTGAGAATGCTCTGAAAAAATTTCTACTCCCAGAGACTCGAGATTCGCAATGGTCAAGAACGAGAGGATTGTTCAAGCCAGTATCCGAAAACCTGATGGCAGTCACACCGACAATATGAGGGTGTAACAACAGACATAGATATTCGTGGTGAAGTAAGAAAGGAAACCGAAGAGATTAGAAGAACAGAAGTAACAGAAATAACCGAACGAGCAATTTTTCTTCTTCTGTGTTTTTATAAAAACAATGGGCTCGTGAACGCCATACTTCCCACGAGAGTTGCGTGGAGAAGTTCAGGTATCTGCGCGAGCTCAATAATTGACTGCTGATCATTTTCTATTTTTTCTGAAAGCGTTCGTTGCGCCTACTCCTCCAAGCCTTTAAAATTTTCTATGACACGGTTCAGACTAAATAACGCATCGAGTAGTCTCAATTTTCGATTGTTCAAATTTTTTTTTTCAATGGACAATAAACTTTGGTCAATTTTAAAAATCGAGCTTTCTCAATAACTATAGTCAACTTGAGAATTTTGATTCATTTTTTCAAGCAGATAATCTTGTCAAAATTTACAATTTTCAAAAAAATTTTAGAAATCGACAATCTCGAAACATTTTGAAAATCAATTTTCATCAATTTTTGAAAATTGAAAATATCGTCCAATTTTGTTTTTTTCAAAAAGACAATTTCAAAAATTCACAAAAGTTTTCGTCAAATTCGAAAATCAAGTTTTCTAAACAACTTTTCAAAACTTGAGAATTCTGATTAATATTTATTCAAATGGAAAATGCTGTCAAAAGAACAAAAGTAAGTTTCATCAATTTTTGAAAATTTGAAATCCGTTCAATATTTTTATAATTTTTTTAAATACAAAAAAGTAAGTAATTTTCATCAATTTTTGAAAATTGAAAATTCTTCGAATTTTTTCTGTTTTCAAAAAGACAGCTTTACAAAATTCCAAGAATCAATGAAATTTTTTCAAAAGGAAAATTTTGCGAAAGTATTGAGTAATTTTCATCAATTTTTGAGAATTGAAAATTCGTTCAATTTTTTTTTCAAGAAGACAACATAACGGAATTCCATCATACAATTTTTTCAAATGGAAAAATTTGGCAAAAGTAAGTAATTTTTATCAATTTTTGAAACTTGAAAATTCGTTCAATTGTTTTTTCAAGAAGATAACTTTACAAAATTTTAAAAATTCATAAAAGCTTTTGTCAGTTTCAAAAATCAAATTTTTTCAGCAATTTTTCAAAACTTGAGAATTCTGATTGATTTTTTCAAACAGGAAATTTTGTCAAATTCAAAAAAATTTCAAAACTCTCAATCTCGTAAAATTTTGGAAATTTTGGATAATTGAAAATTTGACACATTTTTTTTTTTTTCTCAAAAAGACAAATTGACAAAATTTCAAAAATATACATAATAAAAGCTTCTGTCAGTTTCGAAAATCAAGTTTTCTCAACAATTTTTCAAAACTATGAGAATTCCGATTGAATTTTTCCAAATGGAAAAATTTGGCAAAAGTAAGTAATTTTTATCAATTTTTGAAACTTGAAAATTCGTTCAATTGTTTTTTCAAGAAGACAACTTTACAAAATTTTAAAAATTCATAAAAGCTTTTGTCAGTTTCAAAAATCAAATTTTTTCAGCAATTTTTCAAAACTTGAGAATTCTGATTGATTTTTTCAAACAGGAAATTTTGTCAAATTCAAAAAAATTTCAAAACTCTCAATCTCGTAAAATTTTGGAAATTTTTGATAATTGAAAATTTGACACATTTTTTTTTTTTTCTCAAAAAGACAAATTGACAAAATTTCAAAAATATACATAATAAAAGCTTCTGTCAGTTTCGAAAATCAAGTTTTCTCAACAATTTTTCAAAACTATGAGAATTCCGATTGAATTTTTCCGAATGGAAAATTTTGTAAACATTTACAAAATTCGCGATTTTCATAAAATTTACCCACATCGAGGGAGCGACCTAAAATAAAATTATTTAAAAAAAAAATAAATAAAATTTACAATTTTTCTTTTTCAAAACCCACAATCTTGTAAAACTTTGGAAATTGATTTTTTCAATTTTTGGAAAATGAAAAATTTTGTTCAATTAGTTTTTTAAAATATAGTTTACAAAATTTCAAAAATCCATGGTGATTTTGGAGAGCATCAAAAAATCAAATTTTCTCAATACGTTTTCGAAAGTTGAGAATTCTGATTAATTTTTTCAACTAAATAATTTTGTCAAAATTTACAAAATTCGCAATTTTTTCTAAAAATCGACAATTTCGAAAAAGTTTGAAAATACATTCTTGACAATTTAAAAATGAAAAATTTAATTTAATTTTTTTTTTTTCAAAAAGGCAATTTTACAAAATTTCAAAAAATCCACAGTAATTTCTGCAGCTTTCAAAAGTTAAGTTTTTTCAATAATATTTTTTGAAACTAGAAAATTTTGTTGAACTTTTTCGACTCGTCAATTTTGTATTTACAAAATTCGCAACTTTCAAAAATAATGAAAATGGAAAGTTCTCGTAAAATTTTGGGAATTATAAATTTTTGAAAATCAAAAATCTTTACGATTTTTTCCAACTGACAAGATCGATAAAATCACGATCGATTTGCTCGATAACTGCTCGTAAAATCGTCAAAAATATACAAGCTCGACTTGGACCGCAAACAGGTGGGGATAATAAAGGGTTCGATGTGATCTGTTTCGAGAATGAGGAATTCTTTTGTCGTACTCGTAATATAGTCACGATACCTGTATAGCATGCGGGGGTGTACGCAGCTGGGATCGGTTACGAGGCGAGATGAACGAACGTATCTATACGAAAAAGGGCCACCGCAATAGCGACGAGAGAGAGAAAGACATAGAGGGGAAATCATAGATATACTATACCAACAAGTCGTCTTCTCGCATCCAATTCAATACCTACATACGTACACATAGGTAAGGTACACGGATCGTAAATCATGTTCAGAGCTTAACAAAGCCGCGGCTTGTATCTCATATATGTACGTATAGGCGACAAGTTTAATATCTATGGCCTTTGCAGCGAAGGGAGGAGAGGGCGGAGTGCAGGTTGCTGCGACGAAGATGCGTAACGTACCGAGATGAAAATTCATTTAAAAAATTGTATCATTTTATAGGTACGTCGTGTGCGCGTGTGTAAATGACCATGTGAATGAGACGATGATGACGATGAGGAAGACAAGGCTGGTACAGATAGAGAGACCGATGCGATACACTCGTACGCTACACACACATATGCGATTAATAGACTTTATAAGCTTATAAATAGCGAGGTGTCAAGATGATCACTATTTACAACAATGGCACACCTACGATTCGCATCACATTGTACACCTACGTACACTACTCGTACAATAAGTATACCTATAAGCGGCGACGACGATACGACGACGATGACGACCAAGCACACGCTGGAGATGGTGGAGGTGGCGGAGTCGATTGCGGCTAGGCTCATTATTTGGTATCGAACTCGTTACCCGCATTATAGGCGTGACTGTAAACTGTACCTGTCAACTTCATCATGCATGCAGGTCACCGCTGCTGCTCTTTCTCCATACGTTTACGTGTATCATGTGCAGTGCCTGTCCATCTCATTCTCGCCAAGGCACCACGTAAGTACGTGTATCTATTGTGCAGAAGAAGGTAAGCTTGTGCAGTACCTATGTTATACTACATATATCTACGTACTTCTACGTAGGTACGTATGTTTATTGTTAACCTGCGCTGTGAGCGATATTCTCGTATCTAATTAATGGAAAATGGCCGCCATCAAAATGCCGGTATGTAATCAGCTTATAATATAGGGTGCTGATGTGTGTAATTGCCATTGTTATCGAGAGCCATGCACAGTAAACGTATAGACAATGGTTGCGATTGCGATAATATTAAAGTCGTCGTCGTCGTCGTCGTGTAATCGACGTCCCTATATTGTATCTGCCATCCTCCTCCCGTAGTTATACGTGAAGTACCATGGTCATAGGTCAATCGTAAGCGAAAATATTTGATAGCAGACGATGAGGTTTTTCGTTCAATGAAGGTTTTCCTTCTGTGCCAAAAAACCATAGAAATTATTGAAATTGAAAAGATTTCTTTTCCAAGTTAATTATAGGTACCCCGAGGTTTTTTTTTCTTTTTTAGAAATTTTTTTAATTTTCTTGTTTTTAATCGTCATTAATTCAAAATCAATCACTCAACTATGCTGAAATTGCAATTTTTCCCCCGATTTGCCTTCTCATTGCTTTTCAATCATGTTTCAAATTTTCTCGTATTTGTCAATTTTTTCGGTTAAAAATTTTACAAATTTTTGTACTTTTTGAATCACGTTCTCAAATTTTAATAAAATTCATGAATTTTTTCTGTTTTCCAACTTTTTCTGATTTTTTTTTCATTTCAATTCCATGATTCTTTTAATGATTCAAATTTTTTATTTCTCAAGTTTTCAAAGAAAATTTTCAATTTCTCAGTTTCAATTTTATTTATTTATTTATTTTTTTTATTATGTATTTTATTATACTGCGCGTTTGTAATTTCTAAGATTTTTACGCGCAGGGGGAGGGGGTGGATGGAGGGGGTTAGATTTGATGCTGTAGTTTAAGGTCTTTTATTAGAAGGATGATTTTTTGCATTTCGGTTATTGAGTCTGGGATGGATGGGCTGTTTTCAGAGATGTTTAGGGTTATTCTTTGTTGTTTTAGATTTGGGCAGTAGAAAAGAAGGTGTTGGGTGGTGATAGGTTCAGAGTTGCAAAACTGGCAAGTGGGTTTGGTTGTCCGGAGGTAAAGGTGGTTGTGGGTGAGTTTCGTATGTCCGATTCTGAGACGTGTAATGGTTATTTCGTCTTGTCTGTTGAGGTGTGAAATTTTTGATTAGATACAAAATTCTTTTGACCCATTTTCTCAAAATTTAATTTTTTCAACCTTTGAGCAGGTGATTATTTTGGATTTTTTCAAATTTTTCAATATCTACAATTTTTTTGTTTGAATTTTTTCCCAACAATTTAAATATTTCAGTTTTTAAAATTTTTTTTTAATTTTGATTTTTCGATTTTCAATTCGCATTTTTTTCATTCTTTTTTTTTCAACTTTAGCATGATATTATTTTTCAATTCATCTTTCATTTGGAATTTCATTTTGAAGCTTGAAATTTTGAATTTTTTTCATCTACAATTTTCAATTTTCCAATTTCAATTTCATTTTTACAAAATTTTTTTCGTACGATTTTTTCCAATTGGTTCCATTTTTAAAAATTTCAGCACGAATGATTTTCTTGGATTTTTTTCAAAATTTTCAATGATTTTAATTTTCTACAATTTTTTTGTTTACTTTTCACGTTTTTTCAATATTTCAAGTTTCTTTGACTTTTTCAACTTTTTTCCAATTTTGATTTTTTTCAATTTTCAATTCTCATATTTTTTTGTTGCATTTTTTTTTCAATTTTGCACTTTTACGATGTTTTTTCAATTCTATTTTTTTTTTGGAATTTCATCTTAAAATTTGAAATTTTCTAATTTTTTTAGTTTTAATTTTTAAATTTTCACATTTCAATTTCATTTTTGCAAAATCTTTTTTTACAATTTTTTTTTGAATATTTTTACATTTTTTCTCAACATTCTTTTTTTTCAAATTTTTCATTTTTTCAAATTTTTCATTTTTCCAAATTTTAATCCTCATTTTTTCCATTCCCATTTTTTTTTCAATTTTACATTTCAATGATATTTTTTATTTCAATTTTTTTTGGAACTTCATTTCAAAATTTGAAGTTGCTAAAAAAAAACATACCTTAATTTTCATTTACACAGAGCCCATTACAGCCTAAATTCAGGGCTCATCACATTCAAGCATACGATCTTGCTCCCCGGGGAGCTTTTGCACGCCACTACGCATGACGCAACCACACTGGCCCGACTACACAGCAGATTAACACTCACCGTCACCACGAACCAAAGTGCGATGCAGCTTTTCTTTTAGGTAAGATGGCTTTCAATTTTTTCAACATTAGCTCATATTCAAGTGAATTGATCCCTTTACCGAGTATAGCTCGAGTAAAAATTAACATACCTTGACTTTCAAAATCGTATACTTTTTCAAATTTTAAGGAAGTTGCCACTTTACAGAAGTCTACTGGCATATTTTTCACAGCTACACGGTTATTGTGCTCGAAAACCTTATAATTACTTGTAAATATATTGCTATGCATGAAGGATACTCAAACTTAGTAACTTACCATCAAAAATCACCTTCACAGACCGAATCAGACATCAAGCATGATCTGTATGATATTTTCTAGAACACACAAATTACATAATATTTCACTATGAATTCAAAAAAAAAAAAAAATGTTGACTGCTTTACCAATCTAATTAAACCAATTATTTTTGTTCTGTGCTTCATCAATTATCGATGATTTTTTTTTCAAATAAATACTTTGAATCAATAATAATAGATGAATAAACAACATTTTGCCAATACTTAGAATTGATGGCAGAAATTGCCAATTTTTTAAGCCAATGAAAACGCCTGACTTGAAATCGCCAACATGGCAATCGGTTGGAAACTCTTTTATCCACAAATTTGTAATATGACAATTTAAAATGGCGCGTTTTCATTGGCGGAGATTTTGCCAATTTTCTTGCCAACAGTTCACTTTGAAATGTTGGCGAAAAAATTGTCACTTGCGCTACAAAAAATCAATCACGCGCCGTAATTTTAATATTTTTTCATTCTACAAAATTTCGCTGAAAACTGCCCACTCTGAAATTGATGAAAATTTTCAAACATCAGTGTTAACCGAAGGGTGACGTGTATACTACGTGATAATTTACAATTAAGGCCGTCGTACCCACCTCTACGCTCCGGGGCTAATAAATCGAACACATTCAATAAGATCGATTCGACTTTTTGACATCTAGGTATAAGCATAATCGAACCCTCACACAGCCTGTGAGCCAAATATGAGTCAAGTGAACCGCACATTGGAGTAATGGCAAGGCAAAGGGGTGCCAAAGCCGAGACCCGAGTATTTGTAATATCTCTCAGTCGCACGTGGTGTCGTTTACAATGATCTTTAAGTTTTGAAAAAAAAAAAAAAAGGGATTGAAACTATAATTCAATAGAGCAGGAGAAGACGCAATATGTTGCTGCGGTTTTTAATTGAAGTAAATCCGTCAAAATCTGGCCCAACATATTGGTCTTGGCGTTTTGGCTTTGTACAAAGTTACACGGCCGAAAGGACCCCTGCGTTACGTAAGAGAAGGAAAAAGCTCCGCTGTGATGCGCGGATGCTGTTCTTGGTCGGGCCTAAAATTATATAGCATCGTATTGTATACGAAATGGCGATGTAACAGATGCGACGAATGGAACGTTGATAAACCGTCAAAGTAGCCTCGAATAGTGTGGTCGATTCGCGAATGAATATGTGGTGTTAACGTTGTCCACCGGAATGAATATTATACGTACGAAGAAAGAATACAAACGGTTGCGTACTCGTGTGTTTATTGTGATCACGACAGTAACGAACTAATGTATCTTAAAGAAAAAACTAGCTCTGCAGGGGTGAGCACGCGCGAAAGCCGAGGCGGTGAAAGCAGAAAGAAAGAAGAAAGGAGCCGGGGGGAACGAAACAGGTTGCATCGACGCGAGGGTGGCAGTTAGAGAGAAAGGAGAAAAGAGAAAAGGTCGCAGGAAACGAGCGGCTACGCAGTACTCTCCCCCTAGCGAGAGCGATAAAAAAAACTTACGTATTAACAATGAGTAATGCTAACAATAATAATGTACGAGTATACGTATAATAGTAAGAGACGGTTATAAAAAGTATAAAAAGAAATCGGCGCGTAGGCCGCTAGACATAGCTTAGACAGAAAAAAAAAAAAGTTTTAGAAAAAAGAAATAAAACTATTCAGAATACGATAAACATAAAGAAAAAAAAATATGTTGGCGTTAGGTGCTTTGAAAAAGGTTTAAACAATATTTTGTCGACGGAGAAAAAGAAAATAAAAGAAAAAGGTTTTAACGCGTACACGTATTACGGGACGAATCGGACAACAGGTTTGATGGTTCGGCCTGATTTAGTACGTAGGATAGGATGGAGTTTATTTTCGGGGATAGGCTTTTGTGCTGTTTCCGGGACAGTTTTTTGTGTAGAGGCGGAATGACTTTGTAAGGAAACAGAAGGATGGAGCGAAGTCGGAGGGTCGCTGTTTAATAGAAAGGCAGGTTTTAGTCGGTCTATGGAGACAGAAGTGGGTTTTTGGCGCTGCTCTATTTCGAAGGTTTTTTCCGAGCGTTTTAAAACCTTGAAGGGGCCTTTGTATGCGGGAGTCAAGGATGGTCGAACAGTATCGTCGCGTAAGAAAACATAGGAACAATTATGCAATTCTGAAGGGATATGCGACTTAGGTTTGGAATGGGAACGGATGCAACGAATAGATTCTACAGCGTCGGAGATGTTTTTCAATACTTCGTGATGGGTTTGGACGGGGCATGGCGCGAAGAAGTCACCAGGTAGACGGAGCGGCTGACCATACAAGGTCTCGGCTGGAGACAAGTGCGTGTCGGAATTAATAGAAGCGCGTAAGGAAAGGAGAACAATGGGGAGACGCGTGCACCAGTTTGCACGGTCGAAATGAGTTGTGATGGAAGCTTTTAAAGAACGATGAAAATTTTCGATTAGGCCGTTGCTCTGAGGGTGGTATGCTGTAGTGCGTATCCGCTTAATACCCAGGTATGAGCAGAGGTGTTTCGCGAGTTCTGATTCGAATTGCCTTCCTTGATCTGAAGTGAGCAAGGAGGGACAACCGAATCGCGCGATCCAAGTGGAGAGAAAGGCTTGAGCGACAGTTTGAGCCGTCATATCGGGTATTGGTGTAACTTCGGGCCAGCGAGAAGCACGATCGATCATTGTTAAGCAGTACTGATTTCCATTTGAAATTGGGAGAGGGCCTATGAGATCGATGTGAACGTGATCTAAGCGCTGGGTGGTTGAATTGAATTGAGAAAGAGGAGCAATGGTATGACGAGTGATTTTTGATTTCTGACATGGAACGCATGTACGTGCCCAGTTACCAAGATCTTTTTGAATACTTGGCCAGATGTAGCGAGATGAGATTAGGTGGCGAGTTCGCCTAATACCAGGGTGTGCTAAACCGTGGTATTGATCGAAGATTTTGCGACGCAAGGAGTTAGGGATATATGGACGAGGATAACCTAGTGTGGTGTCACAGTAAAGTTCTACTTCGTTCAAATTGACTTTTTCGAGCTTTAGTGACGTA
>FIZT01040150.1:0-12516 GCA_900065295.1 Paracoccus marginatus
TTTTATATCTATTCACTCACGTACTGACAATGTTTTTTTCGATTTCCCAAAAAAGAGTTTTTTGGACTAACCCGGCTTTGGAATTGACGTCTTCATGTAATTCAAAAAATTGAGCTTCAAACGAATATTCAAAAAAATGGAAATAATAAAAATAATTTTTTTCTGTACAAATTTTAAAAATTTAGAAGCTTTAATTTTGAAAAAATTGTGAAAATTTAGAAAAAAAAAATTACAGTTCAATTGGGGGAAAAATTTTTTTCTGTTTTTTTTCTCAATTTTGAAAAAAGTTTGAAAAAAACGAAGAAAAACTTGAGAAGTTCAAAATGTTGAATTTTAAGAAAATTGGAATTGAAAATTTTGAACATTTCAGAAGTATGCCAAAAAATTTCAAAAAAATTGATAATTTCAATTTCGAACAAAAATTCAAAAAATTGAGTTTCATAGATAAATGGGAACCTTGACCCACTCCCGCCAACGCTACATCGCCCATTCGCAAAAGTTTTGTTTCCCCCAAACATCAACCGTGTCCCTTGGATGCTTGCATAAAATTGAATTTGTCACTCATTTGGAAAATGAATTGACCCTTGGTCGCGAATGAGGTATTTTGGAAATGGAGTGTTAACAATCTTGGCCCGCTTCTGTTGGGCTTGCTCCACTCATCTGCACTTAGTTGGCTTTCCTCCAATCATTGAATTGGTCATTAATTTTTTCAGAAATATTCCTAAACAGGGAATAGGAATTACCAATTCCTCTGTACGGATGCTCGTGAACTAAATCGTACTGATGAAACTTTTGTTTTATTTTTAATTCAATTTAATCTCGAAACCAGCCCGTCATACCGCATAATCCCATTTTTGAAACTCGCCTTTGTAAAAAGAACAGAGACGCAATCGAACCGAGAAAGTTGAACGTAATCTTCATCATTACGAAACACCGACGCAACGCAACGTACGACTTATCTGCGAGCAGCTATAAAAGCTCGCAAAAGCTCGACCTAGTTTCAAAGATGGTCTCGCATCGCGCACAACTTGCCATTTTCTCGAGACAATTTCCATTCGAATTACGTACCTCTTCGCGCTCTTCATCGTCCACTCCGTAAGCATAAAATCACCCCCTCCCTCCATCATCTCGTCGTAAAAGAAGCTCACCACGAGCACATACACATACGCGAGGATGTCGCATCGCATCGTCTCTATAGATGCGAACACCTTACTATAGGAAAAAAATGCGACTTCATTTCAGTCTGTTCGCTTTTAAAGCGACAGCAAAATACTCGAAATATATAGCACACAGCTCTCGAGCCAGGGCTGGCACAAAAGCTGCGCTGCTACACGGTGCGAAGGAGGCACAGACAGTACACTTGAGAAAGCAGGACCCGCGACGCAGCGTAACGCAACGTGTAACGCGCAATACGAGCCACCGCCGCCCCCCCTCTGTTCCAGCCAGGGCGACCCGCAACGGTGCACAAACGGGGCACAGGGTATGCTTTTCGCGTGTAATGGGTGTGGTGGGAGCCTAGCGAACGGAACGTACCATGTATCGAAGGGCCCAAAATCCAGGCACGAGACAAAAACGAGGGTATAATTTTTCATTATTTTCCCCTCCCTCTCTACCGCATCACCTTTCTAAATTTATATTACGTGCGTCAGACAGCAGCGTATTTTTATAAGACTGGTACACTTTTAACCCTCGTCGCGTCGTCTGCATCGGTCTCTTTAGAAAAAAAAAAGAAAATACCGTCGGGTATACCATACACTATATGCCTGGTATAAATATACACGACGAATACATTATACGAGGAAATTGGCACGACGCGATCCGCGGTGCAGGTGGCGGATTTACCGAGCGCCGTACGTAGGTACTTTCGCGTGTTATGACTCACAGGCTTGCCGAACAAAGCACGAATACGTGGTGGTGTACGTATAAACGTAAACAATAATTCATCAGAACGTCAGACGTCTCGTCGTCTGAGTCGTACAAAATACCAGCCAGACTACCAGATATCACCGATACAAATACGTACCGCGACGTAATTAATCACTATCCGATGCACGAAGTCGCGAAAGTTCGCAAACACCGAAAAGAAACCGCAACGACAAATAAAAAGCTCCGCTTTACATATACCTCGCTCTACGACCAAGAGTAATAACGCTAATCGGTGGAACTGCTGCCTCGGTTGTGCGGCTCGCCGTCTACACATCATCCAACGAACATTTTGTCGAGGAAATTTATATTCATCGATTCGACGCAATCTAGCTACCCCTGGATGATGATTAGAGCTTGACGGGAAAGCGAAAGTTTTACGCTGCTTTTCGTTCCACATTAAATGATTTATTACAGGGATTCTACCTCTTTTCTCTAACCGTTTCTAATTTCACTTCCGAGACCAGAAATACATTATATGTACGTACGTTCTATCGTAATGGATTTTTTTTCATATTACCGACTTTTCCAAACGAAAAGTCAGGTATTTTTTAGTTGAATTTTTGAAGAGAAAAAAATGCCAGCTATTGCAACTGTCTCGACTGAGAGAGGGGATAAATAATTTTTTGACCACTAGAGGCCAAATATGGCGGTTTCTGCGAACTGTGACGCCAGAAATGATAATTATTGTACACAGATGTTTCGCCTCTTACCAATCAAAACTTTAAAAATTCATAGTTTCAAGCCCCTAAATTGAAAATTACGTTGGGCCACTTTTCAAGGAGGCCCCTCTGAAGTGGGTCAAAAAGTCAAAAATATTCGAAATCAGGATCAATAAGTATAGTATCTTCATTGTGATCAACATATCCAAAAATGACTTTCCTAGATCATCCCCACCCTCTTCCAGACCCTAATAATGTGAATTTTTCCGCCATTTTGTTGCTGCTGACAAGCCTGCAGCCCCCTCCCCATCCCAAGCTACCTATGGGCCCATTTCTAAACAGGTACATTGGGCTGGAGCTTCAGTTGCACTTTTGGGTTTTGACTTTCGAGCCCCATTTGACCCCATCACAGGGATGAAATATCGATTTTTTGTCATTTTTTTTTTTTACTGGTTTTTGAACCGTTCATCAGCCTATAGCCCTCTCCATCACTGAATGACTTACGACTCCAAAAATGCAATTCAGGCATTTGACAATGTTGAGGCAAATTTCTGACGAGTCTTTCTGAAATTTTCCAGAATTGCTGAGGAATAAAATTCCAAACTCTTGCAGAGTCATAACGCACTCTTGAGAATTGCTGAAGAATTCAATTTCGAATTTTGCACTCCAACATTGCTTACGGATGAAATTGCGAAAACTGGCAGAATTTTGACACATTTTCCAGAATTGTGCCAGAATTCAATTGGGAAATCTGAAAAATTCAAGAGAAATTTTCCAGAATTGTTGAAGCATTCAATCTTGACATTATTGGCACTCCAGAATCGCTAATGAATAAAATTCTGAGAACTGGCCAAGATACGACAGTTTTGCCAGAATTGAGCCAGAATTCAACTTGGAAAACCGGAAAATTCATGATATATTTTCTAGAATTGTGCCAGAATTCAATTTTGAAAATTGGCAGACTTTTGGCACATTTTCCAGAATTATGCCAGGATTTAATTGGGAAAACTGGCAAATTCAAGGTGAATTTTCCAAAATTGTTGCAGTATTCAATCCTGAAATTTGGCACTCAATCACTGAACAATGAAATTCTGAAAACTGGCAGAATTTTGACACATTTTCCAGAATTTAATTGAAGCATTCAATTTTGAAATTTGGCACTCCCAGAATTGCTGATGAATGAAATCCTGAAAATTGGCAAATTCAAGACAAATTTTCCAGAATTGTTGAAGAATTCAGTTTTGAATTTCGTACTCCAGAATCGCTACGGAATGAAATTCCGAATGCTGGCTGAATTTTGGCACATTTTCCAGAACTGTGCCAGAATTCAATTTGGAAAACTGGCTAACTCAAGACACATTCTCCAAAATTACAAAGAAATTCAATTTCAAAATTTTTGGAAAAAATTATGGTGCATTTGACAGGAATCGCGCCAGATTTCTATTTGAAAAATTGGCAAACTTGAGAAACATTTTCTAAATTATTGTTGAAGAATTTAATTTCAAAATTATCAGAGTTTATGACACAATTGCCAGAATTCAATCTCAGAAAACTGGCCAGTTCAAAGAAAATTTTATAGAACTTTTCAGAATTTTGTTATGGTAAAATTTTGAAATCTTGCAACGTTATTACACATTTTCCTGGATTGTTGCGGAATTTCATTTTGAAATTTGGCATTCCAGAATCGCTCAAGAATGAAATTTCAAAAAATGGCAGAATTTTTGACACATTTCGCAGAATTGTGCCACAATTCAAATTGTATGTAAAACTGGTAAATTTATGATACATTTTCCAGAATTTTGCTAGAATTTCAACATCGTAAAATCTGACAAGGTTTCCCCATTCCCAAAATTCCATTTCAAAATGTGCCAAACTCATGGCACATTTTTCACAATTTCATCCGAATTTAACAGTGAGAAAATTCACACGTTTTCCAAAATTTTGCCACAACGACACCAAATTGAATTTCAATATTATAATTATAACAATATTTCGGCAAATGCGCCAAAATTGCTCCTTTCACTCTCGAAAATCGGGTAAAATTATGACACACAAATGAATCATACAGTGAGATTTTGAAATGGGCCGGTGTCTTGACAAATTTGTCAGAATTTTGCCAGAATTAGATTTCAAAATCTCGCAAAATTATGCCGCATACATATGCCTACTGGAAATATCCTAGCACATTTGCAGGATCTCGGCAAATATGCCAAAATTCGAACGAAATATCTCTACCTACAGAATATCCATGATTTCCAACCTTTCAACGTATTAAAATGAAATTTCACTCGATTTTCATCCCATCGCAGAGACCGTTTCGCAACCCAAATTCGACGAAAACTTTCATTTGGCAGCTCTAAACAGTTACAACTTTTCAACTCGATACAGCTACAGTACGTGCAAGTTGGAAAAACAAAAAACAAAAAAAAAACTATAGCCATGAAGAAGAAGAAGAACAAGAAGCAAACTCTTGAGAGCGGAAAAGACGGCGCGAGGAACACAAAGGGATGGGAAAAAGACGCTATTCTTTATCGTCTGTTATTTTGACAGTTTGACGCGATGTGAACGTGCTCCTGCTCCGTATAGCGCTGTGTTTGCACGGCGAATGGAAAATGAAAAAAAAAACAACACCCGACAAGGGTATACGCGAGACCAGCAGGGTAATGGCGATAACTACCACGTCTGCAGGCACTGCTACCTTCTTCTTCATCCGTATTATTTCTTGTAGCAGCATTTTCGCTACTGTTAGTACCATTACACTAACGCGATCAAGAGCCAGGACGCAGGACGACGACGATGACAATGACGAGGAAGCTGATGTGCCTTAGCTATACGTATACGTATATACAACCGGGCCAAGGAATGGGCGAACTGAACGCGAATGCGAACGTGTAGACGGTGGTCGAGGCGCAGGCGGCTGGTATCGCCGGCTTGCGAGAGGAATAAAATCGACGAATCAACGACGAGACTATTGGGGTAGAAGTACCTAGTTCATTGACCGAGAATTAGCCTCCGCCGACGACGACGCGCCGCTTGTGCCTCGTCGCGTTGCTCTTCTGCGTGCACTACTGTGACGGCTGCGTCACCTAAAGCGATACATTGTACCTTTTTTTTCCCCTTCACATTATTATATTTTATGCTTATTCGTTTCTGTGTATACTTCGTGTGCTATATACGTAGGTAGAGAAGGAAGAGGAGGAGGTATCATTGTCGTTATTTTCATCGAAACATCTACGGTTATTGGTGAAATTCGCAGCGCAGGTAGACTCGAAAATGAGAAATTGTTTTGTTTCTTTTTCGCTGCGGGGTTTATACTTTATAATATTGTGGAAGTTATCTAAATGGTATTACTTTTCAAGACAGGTAGTCGAACAAGTCTCCCAACAAGCGAGTACTATAAAATGTACACATACTGGCAGACAGATAGGTAGGTACCCAAAGTTACATACAAGATTGTCTAGTACTTACTTTCTCGTACAACCATACATATTTCTACCGTACGTTCGTACCTACGTACATGCACAGCAGATTACGAAACCTCCTCCCTGGCCTCTTCTCGTATCACCAATGCTTAAAAACCTAAAACACGTCCCGTATATACCTACCTATACACACACAAAGGAAAGTGGAAAGCACAGGATAGAGAATGGCGGAAAGGAAAGGAAAGGAAAAGAAACGAAACGTAAAACAGGAGGTCGTTGCTCGTTTACGGCCGCTGGCGAAACACCGCCTCGCCTCCGCGCGTCCTTTCCGTGAGGTCTTTTTCGTCCCTCCACCCGTCGCCGGCTCCAATTATAGTAACAAAATAAACCTCTTGACGCGTCGGTCGTTGCGACGGCGGCGTCGGCTTCTCCGGCAGCCTGGGCCGCGACGCCGCGTTATATTTCGGCGGCGCGGCGCGTCTGCTGCGGAGCCGCCGCAAAAAGCGGTTAAAATGGCGTTACACATTCTGTACGTATAGTTTCTGCACTGCGCCTCGCCTCGTGTCTCCCGAGAGAGCTTTCTCCTTTTCCGCGCGTCCGCGGCCGGCGTACCCTCTAGGTACATTGGTATGTGTTTCGCGTAGCGTCGCGTTGCGTCGCGTCGCGCGTCGTCGTCGTCCTCGTTTTTCCTCTTAACAAAAATTTTACCGAGAAACGAACCCAAACGTAACGCTAACGCAGCAACAGAGCCGGCCGTTAGCCGTTACGGTTCAGGCTCGAGCTTCGACTCGCCTGTACCTCCTCCTCTCCTCTGCAGCTCCCATTATCGTCGAATTCGCGTACGTACATTTTTCATTCCACCGTTCACCGTGAGCCGAAACCGCCGCCAATGCTGCTCGGGCGGATCGCTACCGTCGGGGTGTCTAGAATACCCCGGCCTTCCGTCGCTCGTCCACCATAACCAGGCTTAACAAACGTTTACGTTTGGCTAAACCTCGCGCGTCTGACCGGCCGCCGCCGTCACCCCTTCGCCTACCATACGCGGTCTTGATGGGTCTCCCCTTTTACGTTCAATCCGTTCCCTTCGTACACGTCCTGTCGCCGTGTACGATAAAACCGCCGTACGCCGAAATGTCCACTTTTACGTCTGTTCACCTCCTTTGCAATCCTCCCTGCCACCCACTATCCGCTCGTATATACGAGTGTAAGCTGACTAATGGCTTGTTTCGTGTCCTCGATTCATACGTGTACGTCTATCCATCGTCGTACGTACGTACGTGTTCGTACGTAATTATTTATCTACGCCGTTTATGCACCCAGTTGATTAATTGATTTTAAAAGAATACATACCTAGGTACCATATATATAGCTAGCTGTCTCGTTCTGGTCGCGCCAAAGCCATACCCGCCTCGTCAATTTTGACACCTCGACCCCTTCGAATAGCGTGAATTGAATTGACCGAACCAACTGCAAATTGAAAAATAATACACGTTTCGTTTTGCGTTTGAATGAAGTCGTTGTCGTGTTTGGAAATTATTAAGCGAGCGTCAATATTTTACGAATAAACAGAGACCACGTTAAGAATCATTTAATCATTGCTACGCTCGGATTTCACGTTTTTATATTTTTTTAGTTAAATGCAATTTTCACAAAAAATTGTAAAAAGATGAAGGAAATGAGGAAAAATATTTTACCAAAGAAACGAGGAATTGAATTCATTTGAAACACGATGTTGTGAAGATCCTCTGACTGGGCAGGAAGGAAGATTGCACCCCTTTCGGTCGAAGCACAATCAGTCTAATGAAAATCCCGATGCCAAATTACCCCATATCCAGTTACATTTCGCAATAATTTTGGCAAAACTTGAAAGCTTCGACCCCCCCCCCCCCCCCCCCCAGCTTACAGCCGGATAAGAGGTGAATTTGGCCCCAAGTGGCTTTAAGGCTCCTAAACACTTCAAATGATGTACCTTGGTTGGAACTTTTTTTTCACAAACTTTAGACCTCCTCTCCCTCCCCCCGTTTGGGAGATACAATCATTTTTTCGGCTTCAGTTTTAGTAAGTATATGATGTGATCGAAAACTTTCGGTTTTACCCCACGAATCTCACGTTTCAATGTAGCACAAGGGTGAATATTGGTCAAATGAAAATTTCTGAAGCTCAAATCACTCCTATTCAGACACTTTCCGAGATAATTTCGGTAAAAAAATGAAAAAGCTCAATTTTTTGAATAATTTTTTTGGAAAATAAGTATTATACCTACAGGAAAAACATCGAATTTTTCTAGTTTTGCCAAAATTATCGCGAAAAGTAACTGTGTGGGGTAATTTGACCGACCGAATCCGAATTTGGCAATGGAATTTTTATTTGCTCAATATTTACCCTTCGTGCCCCCTCAAAACATGAAATCCATAAAGTGAAAATTACGTTTTTCGAGATAATCGGCCCTCAGCACAACAAAATTGCCAAAATTGGCCGAACTTCGCCATCAAGGCCATTTTTACAGTTGAAAACTTCAAATGGCCAAAACCTCATGAAGGGGTGAACCGAAACTCTTCCAAATTTTATTCTGGGTAATCCATAACGATATCCAACTATCTGATCGAATAGACTAGAACTAGAAATTGGTGAAAAAACGTCGAATAAATGAGTGCAGCACCCAAACGAGAAGAGGGAGGGGGTAGGCCGGCCAAAATTTTATGAAAATTTTTTTCTACACTATAGGTAAGAACACCACTTGAAGCGTTTAGGAGCCCAAAATCACCTCTCGTCCGGCTATATCCTTTTCAGAAAAAAAGTTGAAAAATTGAGTTTTTCAAGTTTTTCCAAAATTATCGCGTGAAAAGTGTCAAAATGGGAATAATTTGACCCGCAGAAACCGAATGTGGCATTAGAATTCCCATTTTTGACCAATTTTCACCTTCGTACCCCGTCAAAAGCAACTCAATTTCGGAAATTTTAGGCAAAGTGGTCGCGAAAAAGATGTATAAAGGGGTACCTATATTGGCTCACTGAACACGATTTCGTGATTAGTTTTTTTGTTGATGAGGTTTTACTAGCAAAAAACGTGGATTGAAACTTTTAATTGTTGGTTTCTGGCAGTAAACATCATCAACCAAAAAAACTAATCACGAAATCGTGTTCAGCGAGTCAATTTACCCATCTTTTTTGCAACAGTTTTACTCAAAGTCTCCGAAATTGAATTTTTTTCCTATAATAATTTCAAATGGCGGGAGTACGAGGGCAAATATTGGTCGAATGGAAATTCCAATGCCAGATTCGGTTTCTGCGGGTCCAATAACCTCCATTTAGACACTTTTTGTGGCAATTTTGGCAAAACATTAAAAATTCGATTTTTAAATTATTTTTTTCTGAAAATGAGCAGAAAGAAATCTAATTTTTCAAGTTTTGCCAAAATTATCACGAAAAGTGCCAAGGTGGGGGTAATTCAATCCGTAGAATCAGAATTTGGCATCGAAATTTTTATTTGGCCAATATTCACCCTCGTAACCAGTCGAATTTTGGATAAAAGTGCATTTTTCGTCGAGGCTCAGCTGAGTTGAAAATCTGAAAAAATTACCATTGTAAAGCGACACTAAAAAAAATCGATTTAAAAAAATTGTCAGAATAGGAGAAACGACGAAAAATTTGCATCAGAAAAATGAAATAATCATTTCAAAGCTTTCCTTCGATTTTTCGATTCGAATTACACCTTCGAGAAACGAGATATGCAAAAATATTAACATCTGGCTACAGTTTGAGTGCTGGGTTACCGGAGAAGAGTGGTACAACGACGACAGACATCAAATATCTACTCGTTTCCACGAAATACTTGTTTTTGATCGAGCCGTTCTTCTTTTAGCTCATCGTAAAAATTAAAACACGTATCACGAGAAGCCCAAAAATACGAGTAAAATTAAGCAAATCGTCTCTATATTTTTCGTCCTCTTCTTCCTCTTCTTCTTCTTTTTAAAAGGAAAATTCGTCACCAAACTTTCGCAAATGAACTTTCGTACGCCAGACTAAATCATAATGGCGATTCGTTATCGCACACTCGACGAGCACACTTCAAAATTCCGTCTAATAATTTATGTACATTTATTCCGCTCTTTTTCGAGGTTTTTCGCGAAATTAAAAAAGAAAAAGGTCTCGGTTAAAAAGTCTGGCGCGGCGCACGTTCACCAGCCAGATTTGCTTCAGCTTCGATCCGGCGATACGCGAATTTTAGGCGGCTAGGCAACGTACCCTATTTACGTGTTGAGAGATGATAGCGCACACACTCACACGGCGCAGCGAGAGTGAGAGAGAGACAGAAAAGGCTCTAAGTTGATGTCGACGTTACCGTTGCAAGGCGCGAGGTGGCCGGAGACGAAGGGAGGAATACGGCGCGCCGGATGAACGACCTGCGAAGACTTTCGACAAACGTGGCCTTTTACGTTTTAGGTTTTAGGTTGAACCACCACCAGCACCATTGCAAAATTGCGTCGTATTAAACACATCATGTACGACAAGTAGTCGTATATACGAGTCGAACGTAAAACAAAAAGATAAACACAATGTAGCCACTCTAATGGGAAAAAAATTGTTCGCCGGGGTACCCCCTCCGTTCGGCCCCGCTTTATCGGTACCTTTTTTTTTCTGTCGTTGCATTTTACGATGTATAACGCGAAATGCGAAATGAAATGATGAAAAGAACACGAGATTTATACTAAACGGGGGGTTATAAATGTGAATTAAAGTTGTCTGCGTTGTAGTCGTCGTCGTCGTCGCGCGATATTAATACGTATTATGAAAATGGCTCGATATATTTCATTCAGTCGCGTACGTTATTCGTTTCGGCGCGACAAAATGGTTTCGTTTTCTTTACACGATTATATGGGGCTATGTGCTGGGAACGAGGTTTTGAAATCCACTCCATCGTCGTTGAATTATGCACGCAAAAGCGTACACAGGTTTTTCGAAAAGATTTTCAACCTTCAATTTGAAGCACCTGGATTTTTCAAAAATAATGAAACATGTCGATGAATATTTTTTTTTTCAAATGCCATTCAAATATTGATCTTAAACGAGAAGAGTAAGACTAAATTTTCAATTTTCTCAAAGTCATAAGAATTGAAAAAATATCAGCTTCGAAAAAAATGGCCATTATCAGTCTACAACTTTCTACAGAAAGAACACAAGTTATTTCTCAAATTTTACAGATTACAGCACAATATTAAAACAAACAAAAATTTCCAAAAAAAAAAAAAAAACAAAAAAAAACTGGAAAAAGATGATTCACAATTATCAATTTTTGAAGAATTATCATACATATTTTCAAAATCATAAGTTTCATTGTGAATTCTTCAAAACTACATAATTATAGGTAATCAATTTTACTAACTCATCCTTGAAATATGTATAATCGATTTTGGAATGTTTGACAATTTTTGAAGAGCTACCAATTTTAACAACTTTCTCAAAATTATCCATTGTTGAAAATAGACCATTTTCAATAAATTATCCATTTCAACCATCTTCGAAGAATTATCCATTTTTGAAAATTATCAGATTTTTCTGTTGATGGAAGAGTTAACAATTTTTGAAGAATCAATTATGTAACAATATCAGTTTTTAGAAGAGCAATCATTATTTGAATAGATAGTAATATTAATAATCAATTTTTGAAAAACTATCATTTTAGAAATTCATACGAATTATTTTTTTTTTTACCAATTTTTGGACGAGCCACACTTTTTGAAGAATCACCAATTCTATCAATTTAATCACCGCTTTTGAAAAAGTTTTCGATTTTTAGAAATGACTCATCTCATCATAAATTTCAAAGCCAATTTAAGAAGAATTGCAAATTTTCAATATTTAAAAACATTTCCAATTTTTTGAAGGGAGGAGGAAGAGGAGGAAGAGGAAAATTAATTATATTTTTGAAATATATATTATAGGTATAAATATTTGGACCATTACGAATTTTCAAAAAATTTCTAATTCTTTTTTTTTCAAAAAAAAAAAAAATTTATATTTATTTTTGAAAATTCGTCAAATTTTAAAACTCATCATATTTTACCAATTTTAGAACGTACCTAAGCTAATTTTTGAAGAATTATCAATCAAGCTGATTCTTGAAAAAAAAAACTTTCATTGAAAAATTAGATAAAATTTTCACTTTTTTAAAAATTATCAGCTCAGAAAAAATATTTCAATTTTTAGAATTTTCTTTTGATTTTTCAAAATTTTTTAGTCATTTAATTTTTTAAAAAATTTTAAATTACAAAATTCAAAATTTTTTATCAAAGGGTCTAGCCCGCTATAATGGTAGTGAAAATTGCCCTCAGTGACTTTCGCGAATCAGTCGCATTTTCAAGTAAGTACAAAAAAAATAAAATTTTTCGGCTTATCAGTACTTCCCAATTTTGACCTGGGGAGGCGTGACCTTGAAAAGTGTGATTTTTCACTGTTTTGGCTCTTGCAAACGCAATTTTGACTCGATTGCATTGAAATTTCGCATGTAG
>FIZT01040164.1:0-10648 GCA_900065295.1 Paracoccus marginatus
GAAGTGTGATTTGGCCTAAAGATGTCCTAACAAGAATTTCAGCGTGTTATGTTTTAAAGAAAAAATTTTACAAGCATTTTAAAGTGTCGGCAAAGCTTTTCAACGTACTGGGATATCAGACAAAGGTAACCGGTTCGCAGTAAAGGGAGGTAATATTTCGTTCAAAGCGAACACGTAACGTTACTGTGAGGGTGGATGCTGGAAGTAGGGTGGTTGGTTGCAACAGTGCTACCACGTTCGACAGCTAGTAAACTAAATGGTTTCATAATTTTATTTCGTATAAGTTATTTCCGTATTTCGATGTTTGTTATAATAAGTTCGGAAAGTCATGTGATGTGTGGCATCACGGTTTATTTTCTAACGCTTTAGAAAAAGAGCATTTTGTAATGCTAGAGCTAGAGCTCGAGGCTATATCAACTCCGTAGCTCTATATATGTAGGTACCTCGTTGGTCCAGCTTGGAACGAATTCTCTCGTTTGAAGTGCGCTATATCTACTGCGATAAAATACAAACACTTTTTTTCCGATGCTCTTTTTCAAAATAGGTACCTATACAATTTGTAGATGACTGACTAGTGAGTGGAACATTAATCCTATTCAGTGACGTCATTCGTAAAGGTCGAGACTTTTGAACCCCTCCGTAGAAGATAGAATTTGGGGGAGACGGGATTGAACGAACGGAAAAGATGTTGTTTTGTCAACTTTGGAATTTTTTCTACCCTCGACGCGTTCGACAAGTAACCGAAAAAATAAATATTTCGGACATGGTGTGTCGTGTGAATTTCAAACAGATGGTGTATCGGAGGATGTATGTAGGTACGTAATACGTGTATGAACGGATAGTGGGCCGAGGAGTAAAATTCATGTCATGTCACACCTATGACGTGCTCTTGTATTAAATGTTGTTTTTTTCCATTCTCTATCGGGTCTTAAGTATATGGTCGATCAAATGGCGAGTCACGTTTACGTGGCATGTGTTATTGTATGCTTTTAATGTGTGTGTGAATTTATGTCTTTTGTGCAGGATAATCAGTGCATGAGGATTAAAATTTTGGGAGATTGTTACTATTGCGTGTCCGGATTGCCTGTGTCTAGACCAAACCACGCGTACAACTGTGTAAATATGGGATTGCAGATGATCGAAGCCATCAGGTATGTGGTTTTCAATTTTTACCTAGCCTAGATATAGATACATTTTTGTATATGTAAGTCTAGATAGGTACTCGTATTGTATGCAGACCTTGTAGGTGTTCATCTGACGAATAAGATGTTGTTGGTGCTTTTTATTTTTTACAGTTTTTTGATTTTTCGATTCATTTAATCCCTTTTAAGGTATGGACATTTTTTTTTTTCAATTTTTAAACTGCTCGTTTCCCCTCCCCCTAAAAACCCAATTTCTTGAATTTTTTGAATTCTAATTTCATGTAGTTTAGAAGGTTTGCAACCAATAAATGCTGAAATATTTGTCACATTCTTATTTATCATTTTATAATACATTTTTTTTTGTGTCTTGAATGTAGTTTCGTCTACAAATTCTGTAACACTGCAATTTTTTTGAATTTCCATTTCAATTTGAAAGAGTTTAACTCTAAAAAATTTTTAAAATTAATTTTTTAGTTTGGATGATTTTATTTGCGCAATGTTTTTTGAGAATGTTCTGCATTTTAACTTTTTAAAAAATCAAAATTGAGTTTTTCGAATTTTCTTTCAAAAAAATCAACATTTTATACTAAGTTGAAAATTTTGCTTCTTAATTTATCAATAGACTTTTGGAATTTTTAAAAATATTTTCAACTTTCAAATTTTCAAAAAAAAAAAAATGAATTATTCGAATTATTTAGAACATTTTAATGTTGAAGGTAAGTTTACCTGCCTTTTTGAAACTGTTAAAATACCTAGGTACGTGTAAAAATTTTGTGAAAATTTTCAAGTTTTTTATTTGAAAAAAAAAGTATTTTGAATAATTATTTTTAAATATTTTGAAAAAAATCAATAAATTTTGACTTTGGATCGTTTTTTTGAATTATTATTTTTCGATTAATTTCGATTTTTCAAAATTGGGGGGAAAAGATGAATTTCTTAGAAAATCTCAATTGTTTCAATTGCAATTTTTTTTATTCGACTTTTTTCGATTTTTCGATGTTTTTTTTTTTTTTTAATTTTCAATAAAATTTTGATTTTTTCAATTAAGTATTTAGATTTTGAACTAATATCTAGCGTTTTAAATTCCCTTTGATGTAGCTTGAAAAACAATCTCTTTTTGAATTTTAAAATGTATTTTATTTTAATTTATTCAAATTTTTGATTTAAAAAAAAAAAATAATTATTTCATCTCTTGAATTAGAGGATTAGGAGAGAGGGGCAGTTGAAAAAAATTCAAATAAAATACGAACTGAAAAATATTAAACCCAGTTTACGTAAAAACTTGATTTCAAGCTTCGACTCATTATGTGTCTGACGTCTGTGTTACCATCATAAAATCTCTTCCTAGTGAAATGATTTTTTACGTACACCTGTGCTTGCATACAAAAAACATAATAATAATATATTAACATACTCATGTACGTACACGTACGACTCCACCGAACCCTTCTTTTTTTAAAATGCCTACTCTGCGGAATTACGACTTCACATCAAAAAATAAAACCGAATTGTCCCTTTTATTCGGATTTTCTCTAATCTCGAGATAATTATATCGTTTTTTTTTTTTTTTACTGCCTCCGAGTCGGTATACCCTTGGCAGCCGCTAAGTATACTCAATTATGAAAGCGACCTAACGCGGATTGAAATTGAATAAAAAACCTGGCCAGCTGGCTACGCGGTGTGAGCTTTTTAACGGTTCAAATATTGCGGCATTCGCGTCAGTAATTTTCGCATTAAGTAAAGAAAACGTTTGAAAAATAACTATTCCCCCCTCCCCTCCCTTGGAAAACTTCAAAGAACATGGAATGAAATGCAATTTGTGTACAAAAGTAAATAAAATTTAGACAGGAGGGTGTTTGTGAGGTGTGCAGTAATGGGTAAGACGCAGCAATAAATATGCGGTTTGCAAACTCGGCTACCTTTCTGGTTTGGAAATCCGTTCAAAATTACGTTTCGTAAATGAGGGAAGTGAAAATGAAATTATTATAATTTTTCTCTTCTCGTTGCGTTGGTAGATTGAAAGTTGTACATTGAGACGTGTCGAATACTTAGGTATAAAAAATGTACTCGTTAACCGAAGGTTATAAGGCTGAGACTGAGAAAAAGGAAATCCCTTCGGGGAACCGAGCGAGGTGTCGCTTCGTCTCGATGCCGAAAGTCTTATTGGCTAAACTAATCCGTGCCCAGGGACCGGGTCACATGCCATGGAAAAAATATCGTTTAATTACGAAGCTCTGCGATAAGGAATAAGCTTTAAATTGGCGAATTATTGTCCTATCTTTTTTCTTTCTTTCCCAAAAATGCCAGTCGAGCTCGTAAACACAATAACGATTCGGAAAAGTGTTCCGTCGAATGGTGGGAATTTTTTGGAGAGCGGAGGAGAGGGGTGGAAGAGAATGAAACAACGAATGATGCACTTCGGGGATCTTCGTTCGTTTAATGGGAACGTCTGTGAAATTACGATCGCACTAATGAAAGATTATCGTATGAAGTGATGACAGCGCAGCGTTGAAGATGTCTCTTTCGGTGTGATGCGGGGCGAAATCGAGGAAGGAATTTTCTCTTCAGTTTTCTCCAAGTGGATTTATCGATAGAATTAATAATTCCATTTTCGCCAAATTCTTGAGTGAATTTTTTTTCGGCAGATTTGTTCGCGAAGCTACCGGATTCAACGTCGATATGCGTATTGGAATTCATACGGGTAACGTGCTGTGCGGCGTTCTGGGCCTGAGGAAGTGGCAGTTCGACGTATGGAGCGATGACGTCACCTTAGCTAATCACATGGAATCGGGCGGAGTACCAGGGTAAAGACATCGTTGTTATTAATAATATTGCTAAGGCATACCTATGTACGCTGCCGTCTCATATGCGGCGTGAATTAATCTTCCAAAAAATCAGCCTTGGCTTTGTGCGCCAGCAGTTCTCTAGACAATTGCTAGGAAATTTAGTAATGCATGCAATTCTACCTGCATCAAAGGTACACAGCACACGCTATACAAAAGTACGAACATACTTAATCACGGCTATGCTTTGTACATCAGTGCGGTTGTAACCTTGTTTTGAAATATTCAAAAGGTTTTAATGACGATAGAGGCGAAAACGTGTAACGCGGCCCGTCGAAGAATATATTAAATTTTGAATTCGGCGTTTATAGCCGAAGCGTCAACCACGGCCACGCCTCTGGTGCAACAATATATACGAATCCGGAGACCTTTTTTTTTTTAGAAGGCGTAAAAATTTTCGTTTTATGATGAACCTAAACAGTGCCCAAGACTGGATACAGTCTCGATTAATTATTCGAGAGGTT
This sequence comes from Paracoccus marginatus, assembly GCA_900065295.1. Lineage (NCBI taxonomy): Eukaryota > Metazoa > Arthropoda > Insecta > Hemiptera > Pseudococcidae > Paracoccus > Paracoccus marginatus. The sequence goes on from FIZT01040164.1 coordinate 4,450, forward strand.
TTTTCCCCTCATGATTTACGTTATCGAAATTTGGGCAGTTTTTTGAATTATTTTTAGGGAGAAATTTTTCAAAATATTTATTCAAAGGTCAAAAGCCAAGAAAGTATAATATTTTTCTCAATTTTTTTTTCGACAGAAAAGTACATATCACAAAAGCTACGTTGCTACAGTTGAACGACCGATTTCAAGTGGAGCCTGGAAACGGAGGTGAACGAGAAGCGTACTTGGCCGATCATAAAATCGAGACATATCTTATTGTACCATCGCCGGTGAGTGCTAATTTAATCCATCTAAACGCATGAAATAGCAAAGAAAAGAACGAAATTGATCATATTCTCGACTAACTATTGAGCATAGCATCAAAAACAGTTTTTCGAGTCGTTTTGGTCGTGGTATTTTTTGTTGCGATTCATTCGCGAACGATTTACTGATTTGATGTAAAAATGGTTTTTCATATAAAATTCTACATTTGAACGTTTTTTATCATCATATTTCTCATTCGGTCGCGAACGACTCATTTCAGTTCGTGGATCGTTCACCAAAAATTTTTTTGAACAAAAATTTATCGAGAATTGAGTCATTTCTGAAATGAGACAATAACAAAATCGTTCGTGAACAATTTTTTCGAATATTGAGTATTTTTGAAAGAAGCATCTGCGACTGATTTTTGAATTTCAATTCATAGATAATATACCTATAATCTTGAAGTGTGGCATGTAAAATTTTTGATCTCCAATCAAGTCGGTCGCGAACGAATCATAAAGTCGTTCGCGAACGATTCAATTTTTCGGATGAGTCAAAGTCGTTTCCGAACAATTGGCTCTAATCTAAAATGATTCGTTCGCGAACTATTTAATTTTTTGGTTCGGTCAAAGTCGTTCGTGAACGAATCGCTCGAATTTCGAGTCTTTTTGAACGAATCATTCGTAAACGATCATCAAATCTTGAATAGTAATAGTCTTGAGATGTGTTATGTGAAATTTTTGATATTATATCGAGTCGGTCGCGAACGATTCGTTCGAATGGAAATGATTCGTTTGCGAACGATTCGAGGTTTTGAAATGTATACATTTTTTGGGCTTTATTTAGATTTTAAAAATTTTCTAACGATGATCGAAGTCGTTTGTGAACGAATCGTTCGCTGAACGATATTAAAAATTTCGAATACAGCTGATCTTGAAGTGTGTTAGGAACAAATTTTGATGAATCATCTAGTCGGTCGCGAATGATTCAAAAATTACACATAATGCACTTCGAGGCTAGTTTTATTGAAAATTTCGGTATCGTTCATCGAATGATGTGCTGGTAATTCTCAACATTGAAGTGAATCGCTCACGAACGCTTTCAAACGCAGCTACGTACAAAATAACTCTTGTCGAAATAAAACCAAAAAAAAAAGTTTTTTCGGTTCAATTACGTGCCAAGTCGGTCTTGAACTATTCGTTCAAGTTTATGATATTTTTGAAGGAATCATCCGTGAAATAATTTTTTAAAAAATGAGGAGAGCGATCATCTCGTATTGAATTAGTGCTTACACTTCTGGAAAAGAATCGGTTTTATCTGAATTGTTCGGATCGCTTAATCCAAATTGTCATTTTGTCAAAACTCGAATTTCAATTATTCAGTACCCGTCTCTCCTTCCCTCCTTCTATGAGAATGGAAAAATGAGAAATTATAGAAAACGAAAATTGCAAATATCGCGCAATCATAGGTTTATAAAAACCTCAAATCGTCAATGAATCTGTCAATGTGAAAGTCAAACGAAGCATGCAACGAAACGAAGGCTAAATATTTGCCGACGAAATAACCTATAACGATGACATCAGGAGCTTTATCTTCGTGCTGAGACAAAAATTCATACCTTCGACGTAGAAAAAAATGGCAAAAGATGGAAAAACCCTTGTCCATAATTTAGAATTAACGACGCGACAGAAAAATGACATTATTTTACCGCTTCGTGTTCTTTTCCCCTTCACCTTAATTCTGAACTCCGAACGCTCATGTATTGTATTATTGAATTCGCGATATTGTCAAAGACGAAAACGTATAAAGAAACCGGTAAAAAATGTATTAAATTCGGATAACGGTAATTCGATCGAATCTATACGCGTATACGAATACGATGGCGATATACCTAACCTACGTACACGAGCCTTGGCTCCACGTTCTTAATATGGAAATTTTCGACTCGTTTATCATCCTAAAGACGATGGCGAATGTTAAAATATGGAGAATACGCGAGTAAAACTTACCCCCTGGTGGTATTGAAACTGTACCTCGGAGAGAAGTTTATCAGTGAAAAAAAAAATACGTTCGTCTGATGCGGCATTCGTGTATGAAATTTTAAAAGCGGAGGAATGAAGGAAAAAAAACTTGAATTATCGTCTCGAGTAAAGGTCTTAATTCTTCTAATGTTCTTCGTATTATACCTTCTGTTGGAAAAATACTTATAGGTACGTTTAAAACGCTTACCTCGTCGGCGTCATAGCGTACTTACTTTTCGGGCAATTGAAATAGCGAAAATGTACTCGTTTTGGAGAATTTTACTAGGTATACGTGCAGACTGCGGAGTGAGGATAATTTGAGAAAAGTTACAAGTAACCGAATCGTTTTAAAAACCATTAACGCGAAGCTTGTGAATTACTACCATTCATCTTACGTGTGTACGACTGCAGGAAAAATACGTGGGAGAGAGCAGAGGGTGGTAAAGTGCTTTTGAGAAGCAAAAATGCGTAATAGTGGTTAATCGAGATGCGATAATTACGAATAAATTTAATTTCAAGATGGACAGATTGGTTTGCGGGGAGATAGCTTATTGATTTTTTATTCGAATTATTCGTCGTTCTTCTCCATTTGACATTTTTTTTCGGCAAAAAATATTTTTTTAAAGTCTTTTTTCAATTTTTGGAAATTTTTGAATTGAACATAATGAGCTTGTTTTTATGTTTATAATATACATTATGCATGATTAAATTCACGTTCAAAATATAATTTTCAAAATTTACAGAAAAAATCAAAATTCTTTATTTCAACTAAATATCTATAGGTTTATGAAAAAATGCAGGAATTCCATTAAAATTTGAGAAATTAGTTACCAGGAATATAAGTTGGATCTATGAGAGCTGCCAGCATTTCTTGGGTCGTATTGTATTGAGATTTAGCCTCCTGAAATGCACCAGATGATATTTCATCCGTAGGTAGGTACTTTAAGCACTTGAATACTTAATACGAAAAAAATATTCTGAAAAAACTTACCAAAATGAAATCTCGTACAGTGACTCCTTCGTACGAATCCTGAAATGCTTGGTCGAGGGCTTTAATCTGTTTTGGTAACCGACGAGTGGTCAATACAAGTACCCAAAGGGCGAAATTATCTTTACCGTCACTGTGGTCGTGCAGTTTTTCAGCTAAATATGTACTTTCGTTTTTGATGTAGTTGACTGTGAACAGATTTACATGAGAAAATACTCGGGTCATTCGAGAGCAACTCGAAGATGGTACTTGGTGAATTTACCTAAAGCGATGTACAGGTTTTGGCGTTCGGTATCATCGACGTATTTTTTTATATCGTTGATGATAGGTCCGAAGGTGCTTTCCTCGCTTGCCAGACCTTTCTTGGCGTAGCTTATGGTGTGCTTCATTAGCATGCCTTCTAAACCACTTTTATTTTTGTCCCAATTGTGGCGATCTGCGGATAGATCATTATAAATGCATCGAGTTTTCAGTTTTTACAAGTATCACAAAAGTTCGGTCGATATTTTATTTGGATCTGTAACAATTCTGCATTGATACGTATAAGAATAATTGCTCGGGAACTTACCCTGACCTAACCAGATACCCTGATCGTCGGGATTATCTACGGGGTTGTCACTGTCCTTTCTGTTAGCCTATCGCGAAGCATAATTTAGCCGATTAATTAATCGAGTAGCTATGAAATGCATGTAAATGTAAAAATACCATTTTTTGATATTAACCTCGATCCAAACTTTTAAAGCTGTCGCAAAAAATTCCTGTTGTTTGCCACAAGCGTCTTCTAGTTTCTCCTCGTGCACTGTGCAAAGTGAACGTGAGAGCATTTGTCGAAAATTCAATTGATAACAAGCAGTAGTTTCGTGGATAGGTTTAGGCAGTTAGGTACTCACGACTGTCATAGACTTCTTTGAACTTTTCCCTATCGGTTATTTGTATGTAAATCATGGTGATATAATCTTGATTTTTGAGGTTCAAATAATATTCCAAGTATTTGGCGAAAACGGTCATTGGTTCGTTGACCAAAGCGAACACCAAGTCGTCGTAGGGTTTGGTTTTAGCCAAAGGCTTGTACTTCGGATCGACGAGTGGTTTCTAAATTGAGAATCAGTTTACCTAGAGTATCTCGAGTGAGAAGAAGAAGCATCACGGTTATGTCTACTTACTCCGTTATTTAGTGAGGCCACAGCTTGATTTATTGCACAGCATTGTTTTTGAGTTCTGTATGGTAAAATAGTCGCCACCACTTTCGGATCGAATTTGGAATCTACTATTTTTTTGGCGTCCGCATTCGCATCGAAACAGCTACATAAATTTGTCGCCTGTAGGTTTAGTCACTCGAGTTAAATTTTGGGCAAGAAAAAAGAATGTGGGTAAATTCGTTTGGAAAAACTCACCTCTTTGAAAACTAAGCATACGAAAAATAGAGCAAAATGTCGAAAAATTCCACGAACGTGCATTTTGGTTAAATTTTTTTTTTATCGGAATGAAATAACAAATTTCTATGCTATTTTTTCATTTTATATCAATTTTTTTACTTTTATATGAGTCACTTTGAAAATTAATCGCTATGTGTAGCAGATTCGGAGACCTAATATTAAAAATTTATCGTCTTTTTTCGCATTTTTCATCACGAAAATAGCGATTTTATTTGTATTGCAGTATGCTCGATTATTTTACGACGACATTCGCATTTTAAAAAAAATTTACATCGATGACTCGAAATGCAGATGTTCTGTTATTTTTTTCGCTCGATTTTGTGTGAATAGGAATAGGTATGATTACTTACTTATAACTGAACTGAACAAACGGATCTGTCTTTTTGGCTGATTTTCATTTGTGAGAAATCAGCTGTTGGCATTAGTCGATATTTTTTGGTTTTTTCAATTCGGCATTTCTGGAGAATTTTTCAATTTTTGAAATACACTCCCAATAAAAAAAAACATTCACAATTGTTGAATAATTTTTCGGTTTTTTGAAAAAGGCTTCGAAACCAAAAATCGAATTGTTCAGGGGCTTGTATATAATTTTCGCATTCCCTTGGAAAAAACATAGGTAGAAACAATCTTTGTTTCCGACTAATTTTGTGTCGCAGGATTCTAATTTGGCCGTGAAATTAAGCTTACTCGATATTTATTCAATTTTTGTTTTTTTCAATTCGGCATTCATTCGAAGCACTGATCGATGTATTTCTAACAAGGGAGCTCTCCGAGGTGTTGTTACACGCCAGATGAAAATTTTTTTCAATGGCTTGTAGGGTATCACGAGAAAATCCAACGCAGCCAAAATTTGAGCTCCTGAAGTGAACTTAGGGGGAGCTGCCAGGGGTTGAATTTCAAAAAATCGCCCAAAACACCTAAAAATCAAAAATGCAAAAACGCCAAATAGATAAGAAAATTTTTTCACAAGTTTGTTGAACATCTTGAAAAAACCCCACCACCAAAATTCGAACCCCTCAAGTCAACTTGGAGGCCACTGCGCGTCCTGAGGGAGGGAGAAATGTTCGGATTATTCAATAAGAAATTGTTTAGACTGTATGCATATTCGGTTTTCAAATTTTGAAAAAAAATTTTGACTGTTCAAAAAAACTTGCAAAATGTAGCAAATTTTTTCCATTATTTGCGATGTTTTCCGCTCAAAATTAGGTTTTAAAAATTAAGTGCTTCGAATTTTTGAAATATGTTGGTGATATTCTGCTTCATTTGCAATACTTGAGCGAGAAATATTTAACACAGAGTCATATTAGTAACCTTTTGTGTGTTTAAAACACCCGAAATAATGGAAAAAATTTGCTACATTTTGCAAAATTTTTTTAACAGTAAAATTTTTTTTTTAAATTTTAAAATCGAATATGTATACTTCGGATAGCCTAAACTATTTCTTATTGAATAATTCGAACATTTCTCCCTCCCTCAGGACGCGCAGTGGCGTGAAAACGTTTTCGTAACGT
>FIZT01040171.1:0-10620 GCA_900065295.1 Paracoccus marginatus
AACGAAGCACAAACGAATGAGCCCATTTTCGACCCAATCGGTGATGGTGGGGGGGCTGCCGTTTCGCCAGCCCCCCCACAAACTTTTCCCTATATCTCCGGAAGGGGTGAAGCACAAACGACCGGACTTGAAGCACAAACAAGCACAAACGAAGCACAAACGAATGACCCCATTTTCGACCCGATTGGGGGAGGTGGGGGGGCTGGCGAAATGCACCTAGCATCAACGACAACTCGACGTGCAAAAGTAATTAAAGTAGTTTCACAACGCAAATACGCTTTTGATTTTCGTTTAATAATACTCGAACAATAAATAAACGCGTTACCAATGCGAGGATGAGGAAGAATAAAGATGGGAAACTTTCACTCAAAATATACCCTTGGATAGATGCTTGCCTACCTACATACGTAGGTACGTAGAAAAAATAGTTACAATTTGAGAGAAAAAAATCTGCTACCTGGTCTACTTCGTCGAACAGCAAACCTTCGGTCTTTTACTCACCTCAGTTCAATACACAGGTAACCTACAAGCAGACACTCGATGGAATGAAAAAAAAAACTGTTTCGTCTTGCATCGAGGTCGTACATATATGTATTATGTAATTTCATTTCGCATGGCTCGCCTTTCATTCTCTCGCACCAGTCAGGTCGGTTCGGAGGGTCTTCAATATGTATGATGAAGTAGGCGGCTCGACTCGATTGTTTCTTCTTCGGTGCTTTTTATTCGTTCTTGTCTTATATTTTTCGATAAATTGATGAACGTAGGAAGCTCCGAAGCTAGACTACAGTTATTTAGTTGATTGCCTTTTTACAAAATAGACCCGTAAAAAACAGCGACCAGACCAGCGTCAGTGCAACAAATACGACTGCACTCGTCCATTTATTCGCAATCGTTTTACGTTTCCAAAAACTCTAGGTACATTGCAACAATCTGCACAAAACTATAGAGACGAAAAAATTCGGAAATATTTCATCAGCTAATCCGAACGTCTAGCACCTAATAAAAGTAACCTTAGTGTCATCTGCGTCCGAGTCAACTAGCTTTTGCCACCAGTGCACGTGAAAAAAGGGCGTACAAGTAAATTCAGTAGGTATACGCCACGTATAGCACGACGCGATGATTACGTGGAAGATTTACCTAGTCAGTGTCGAGCGAGCGTGCCGCTTCGGAATAAATATTAAATGAGCTAACCGATGTCAGCTGAGAGCGAAAGAAATAGATACCTAAGTGTAACTTTTTAAAATGTCTTTTCGAAATGTATTAACACGAAAAGGTAGTTGCTCTTTGGTCTACGTGGGGTAATAAAAGCTCCTTTTTGTTTTTTTTTCTCCATAATACACGAAACTACATATGTAGAACGTATAAGAGAACCACTCCAGTATACGATGGCAGTGGCACATGGTGCTTTTCGAAATTCATTTATGGAACCGGTAAAGTTATTAATTTTTTAATATGGCCAGATGTACTGGGCACATGGTGCGACGGAGAGATGAGACGAAATTAAATATTTGTGTATCAGGATTGGCCTAGCTTCATGTGCGTACCATGGTTGACAGAATGAGGTAATCTCGAGCCTTGTTGGTAAGTTGAATGGTGGCGCGGTTGACTTTCTCACGATAGTGAATTTTTCATTAGATTTGCTTCGGATTATTTGTATATTTCTACATATTGAAATATTCTTCAAAAATAAGAGCTATTTTTGGAATATTTTAAAATTTATCAAGATTGTCCAAGATTAAAAATGAAATTCAATTTTTTTTTTCAGATGATAGGAAAAAATTGATTATTATCACATTAAGTATAAATGAATCAACTTCTCGATAATTTTTTAAAAATTGATGAAAAATTTCATTTTTCAATTTTTTTGAAAAAAGAAAAATTGAATGAAGGAATTAAAAAAAAAAAATGATTTTCTTGAAGAATTTTTTTTTGAACATGTTTTTTTTCTTAAAGAATTACAAAAAAAACCCAAACTCTTGATATGAATCTTGGATAAAAAAAAATTATTATTCGAATTTTTTAGGAAACTTGATTTAAATTTTTTTTTAAATTTTGAGTAGAAATTTTGTGAAGTTTTCAATAGATTAATTGGAAAATTAAAAATTAAAAATAATTACTAAAAAAAATAAAAAATTGTTTGAAATGCTTTCAAAGTTTTCTAACAAGTGAGAGCTACATATATCCAGTCGTTGACGAACCAATCACTTCGACAATCCAGTCCATTCAGACTGACTGACTCCATCGCACACACAATCCGCAAACATACACGTTCTAATATCGCCATATTTCACATTTAAAATTTCGTGCACATCGCTCATCAACAAAACAAAAAAAACATTCAGATTTTCACACGCCTTTATTACCTATCGACACACAACCTTTACATCAAACTTAGCAAATTCTTTTACAATATTTATGGTCAAATATTTTATATCAAAATAATACACATAACATCAGTTCCATCACGATACCGTATATAAATGCTCACTTAGCAAAATGTTTTCATTTTCGTAACCCTCGCGCGTGCCTGCATACGATGGTATTCTTTTGATACGTGTTGGTACATAATTTTTACCTCGCTGTTTTCCTCATCCTGAAACGTACACGTGTATTTTATACACAATACTCGAAGCGTTATCAAAACCAAACCTCCGAGTAATATCGTAATGGTACGTTCGAAATTCTCTCTAAAACTTTAAAATGAATCATATAACGTCGATGCCAAGCCAAGCGAAATATTTCAGGTATACCGTAGTATATTTCGCATGAATCAACCAAGCTGCTGAGTCGCCACAGTGGCGAAAAGTCTTTGAAAAACTTTACTATTAAATTTCTTTTGTTTGAGAGGCGGCCGCGCGTACCGGGCGTAGGTATTTTTCGCGAAATAATCCAAAAATATTCGAATCGCTTTATAACAATTCACGTCACGAATAGACCAACAGGCTTTTCCGTATACTACGTTCGTACACAAAACGCACGCATACACCCTACACTAACTTAGGTACCTTAAACGTCGTGTATTTAATAACGTCGTATGCGTCGAGGTGCATGCCTCGTAAAACGTATTTCTCTTCCACGAGGTATGGTGCGAAATCGATCTCTTCCTTCTTTTTTTTTTGTTGCCAAACGAAAAATCCATATGCCTGAGTTACAAGCGCACGTGCCACGTATGAAATATGTTTAGTCTTACCTAAAATATATGTACCTATAACCTACGCAGTGCAGAAAGATAAGCTCGAATGAATTAATGTTTAAATGGAGGTGTCATGACGGTCGTCCCCTTCGTCTTACTTTCGTAGAATTTTTTCTACTCCTTTTTTTCGCACTTTTCTCCTCCTAATATAACATTAATGCGCGTATTTCATTATCCCACTCGAATTAGCCACGCGAACATATTTCAAAAAAGCTCATAAATAGTATATACTTAGGTACTCAACTACTCATACTCATCACGCACACTACCGTACAGTAAATACCGTAGCCATTATCGCAATTACGCGATGACGATCGCGCCAGCACGTGACGCCAGAAAGCGAAAAGGAAATATAATTTCAACATACGTATACCTAGATGGCTGTCTTTTTTCGTACGCATTTGGGGGGAAAAAATTACTCCTTTCAAAAAAATTTGCTATCGTATCGTACAAAATATCACGTATCTATCGTTCGTGTATAGGTTGTACGAATGTATACAATCCTCTCTCTCTCCTTTGTCCTTACCTTAAATGAAGTATGATCGTAAAAAATGAAAATGCAAGCGATAGGCGCTCTTGTATACCTTACGTATAGCATAATAAATTGTGCCGATTGTGAAAATATCGAAGGAGGCTATACGATTTTATCGCGCTTACTTACGAGCAAGTTCATTTCGTTCATTTTCGAAGATAGGTAATCGTATCTATGAAAATACAGGGTGCTGCAAAATTTCAGTTTTTACAGACTTTTCAGTATACCTACTTCCAAAACTTCTGATTTCCACAAGACTTTAAATTTTCACAAAATTTTTATTTTTATTCTCATAAAATTTTAATTTTTACAAAGTCGTCAATTTTTACAGAATTGTCAATTTTCACATTTCACAAAATTTTCAATTTCAAATTTCCAAATTTCACAAAATTTTGAACTTTCAAAAAATTTTCAATTCTTCAATTATTTCAATTTTCCATTTTTCTCATTTTTACAGAATTTCTGATCTTACAAATTTCAGTTTTTAGTATACTTTTCAATACTTTTAAAAGTTCTGATCTCCGCAAGACTTTCAATTTCCACAACACTATGAATGGCTAACAATTTGAAAAGAATTTGCAACAAAAAAACATACAATCAAAATGTTGAATGACTCATTAACAAATGATATTCAATCAAAAATTATGCAATTTTGGCCGACTGAAAAAAAAATAAAAAATAGAAAAATCTCAGAATTTACATAAAATCGCGAGGCAAAATTAGGCCACACACCCGACCGATTAACACAAAATCCTTATAAATTCTTCCACGCACGCATTCGGCTTCCAAATTCAACTTTCGCCATTCTGCCATCCTCGTGCACGCAATTAAATACTCATTCTGGAAACGAAGTAGCTGACGCCATATACCTAACTGGCAAGTCATTAGAGAAAAGATGATCGAAGCGAGCTTACGATAGCAGCGCGGAATAAGACGCGGAGCGAGGGCATACGCTCGCGTTCAACGACACACGCACCAAATTCGGTGGTAAAAATCTGCATTACGCGGGCACCATACGTGGATACACAGACACAGAGACGCGGTACTATAGGTACTTATACGGTACTCACGGTACACCCATGCGTATAGCTGCTTGCTCACCCAGCAAAAATACACTCGCGTCAAAAGATACTAAGCAAAATGGTATTGGCGTATAATCTTCACTTTAAAAATAGGCTCGCATCCAAAAGCTGTCAGGTCGCTTGATATGAGAAATGTTTAAGCGTCGTCGGCGCACATACCTATGCCGGAGCAGTCGGGTACCGATATCGCGGCCCCACGCCGCGCTGCATCGCCCCATCTCCACGTCTACCTACTACCAATAAAGATTGTTCGCTGCTGCGAAAACATTATTAATATTCATGGCATATATACACCTCTACATCATCAAACAATCTGCGCCCGTGTTAAAGGATTTAACGGATAAGTGAATAAGAGATAAGAACAACAATTTCGGATCGCTTTCGCCTACGTACACGTATGGTTGCACATTCGTATATCTCGTATACGCCTATACTATGGAAAAAAATCCCTATTCGAACCTCTAAGTAGACATACCATGTAGTATAGTATGTGGAGTAAGCGCAAAATCAAAAACAAATTTATGATAAATTATCTTTTTAACGTTGTTCGAATGAGATTTTAATACCGAAGCCGTCGAATTTTGATGGATTACAGTTACTAAAGCACGTATATAAAAATCCCTCTCGAACTCTCTCGTAAAAATCCGACTACCTATACGTATGGTTAAGCCCGATTTGGCTGTTTGTGAAATATACTTACTTCAACTCCTGCTCAGTGCTCACTTTCACGCCTTCTTCTAGTCGATAAATGAATCAGTAAACGAGCAAGCACGAAGGTACAAGGAGAAAAAACCTCGCGCAGAGCAAATCAAAATCAAAATATTTTCGATAAAAATTCAATCAACCGCACAATTTTTCTTTTTTTAAGAAAAATAAGCTTCTGATCATCGAATCGACCTAATTTTCGAACTCGACGCTGCCTAAAACCATGAAATCGATATCCATGATGGATTTTTATCACTTTTTTGGAACCACTCCCCCCGGTCCCCCCACTCCAATACCACAATTATCGTATTACACGCCCAATCAAATGATGAAAAATAATTTATCGTTGGTAAGAGTGCGTTTGAAATTTCATTCCTAATTTTAAGAAACGTTAAAACGCAAATCAAATTTTTCAAAGTCGGGAGAGGAGGTAGAAAGGGGTGAACTTCATAAAGTGATGAAATATCGACATGTAGGTATATCGATTCCATGATTTTCAACGGTGCTGATTCCAAATCAAAACTCCAATTTCAATTCGGACAGCATTTTTCAGACCATGATCAAATCATTTTTCTCTTCAAGATTTTATCAATTCCAAATGAATCAATTCACCTCACTTGATTAAAATTGACAAAAAGCCCGACTCAAACGCCCAAACCAAATTTTTTTCGCTGGTGAAATAAAAGAAGATATAGGGAGAAAATACAAACGAAAAAAAAATCGCCGAAATTACCTCAAGCCTTGCAAATTAGTACGCTTAAACGTAGCAGCGTAAAAGTACGTGACCGAATTACGCCGATGAGACGTTTTCGCCCTGTAATAAACGACAACGTTGGGGATATTTACCGACAACTTAAATAAGTTGGAAATTTCCCACCGGCGCGTTTAACCACCACGTTCTCCTATTCAATATTTGCATTTTTATTAAACTTTCGCGAAAAGAGAAATTTCTCAAAATTAACGAATAAGCCGTTAATTTAATTACACAGCGTTGGCGGTACCGCCGACCAACCGACCGGTTAAAAGACGAGAAAAAAAGTAGAAAAAAGCCAGCAACGCCTCATCCGACCATTAAAAACCACGTAAAATACGCGAAACTGGCTGTACTGTAGTAATTAAAGCAACAAGTCGCTTTTCCTGGGTACTACATACTTACTACGTAGTTGTACGTTTACCCGGTCTACGAGAGTTAGTTTTTCTCCCTTCACACACTCTTTAATCGATTGGAAAATCGCGTCGTCCTCAACGAGCTTTTCTCCAAAAATTGGTAATATTTTGACTTGGATTTTGCAAAGTAAAAAGATAATTTGCAATCGAGAAAAAAAATTGAAATTAAAAATAAACTTTCGATTTTAACATGCCAAAAAGTTAAATTACTATCAAAATTAAAAAATTTTAAAAAATTTGTTTTGAATTTAAAAAATCAAAATTATGGAGTAAAAATTGAGAAATTATAAAAAAAAAAATGGTCACAAAATCATTTTTAAAGAGTAAAAAATTGAGTAATTGAAAAAAACATAAAAATTTGCCAATTTACCAAAATAAGATTAAGAGCTAAAAGAGCGCAGAAGGTACACAGAGAAGCATTAAAAAATCACCAATTTTACACCATCTCCACTCCAATCGCCTGTGGTACTCCGAATAACCACACAGTTCACGCCACAATAGCCCAGATCCTTCAGATACCCGCAAATTCGCTCCAAAAAACCCTTAAAGCCACCACTTGTTAACCGTTCTCGCGTTTCGTGCGCTTTCCAAGGCGATTTAATCTATCCGGCTATAAATATAGCATCGAAAACGCGTGTATGCGTAAACAGTCGACAACATTGAACTTTAGATTTATAGTGAATGAAAACGTTTCGGTGTTTTTTACGCGGTAAAAGCGACCCAGGGAGGAGCACTGCCAACGAGAGGGGCTCGGCGATTATTGCCTCGACATACGTAGAAAAACCCGTATACTTTGCACGGGTATACCTAATACCTAAACACGTTTAAAGTAAAGTATAGAGAAATACACGTACTTTAGGTCAATAATTTAAAAGCATGTGGGAGAATGGGAGAAAAAAAAAAAAAAAAAAACACTACACGCTGAAATACTTCGTTGCGAGCGGAGAATTCGCTTAGACGGTCGAACGGTTTCAAATTTTTCACCCTTTTTTTCGAATCAGACAGAATGCACATGCCGGAGATAAAGAAGAGAGAGAGAAGAAAAAAACCTAAATCCAATAAGTTTTGTATACACGCGAATTGAAGAACAGACCGAGGGAGAAAGGTAAGGCTGCAAAAAACAACCCAACAACCCGAAAAAAAATGAAAAATTTATACGACGCAATATAGCACCGTATAATGCTCCCTTCGCTCGGTAAGTAGTTGAATAAATACACTAAAACCCAAAAAAGAATCACTCGTAACGAAATTTCCTCTTTTGCTTCGCATTTTGTAGGTCTAGGTATACGTACGTGTATGCTACAGACAAAGATACACGCACGAGAATATCTCTCTCGTTACATTTCGTACAAATTGTATCTATTTCAACATCTCGTCGCACCGAAACTTGCTTCTCGTAATTTTCACAGGAGAAAGGAGGCTCCTGGAATATTCTATAGCGAGTATACGAAAAAAAAGAACAGCTCACTTACCGGCGGATTAGTCAACGTAGAAATAGCCTCGTTCAAATGTTTCAAATTTAACGTAGAAATATCCTCGATATCTGATGAAAATTGCACCGAACTTTGACGATGTTTCTCCCGATAAATGTCGCAACTTGGAGAAATTTTGCTAAACGGACAAGACATCTTCGGTACAAGTGTCCCGTTTTTACCTTTCGTACTCCATGATTATCGGCCCCGAACACGGCATCGCGCTAGCTGAAAAATAAACAAAAGTATACGCCCATTAAATCGCATCCTATCGCACATAAACTGTCCAATATAGATACGTATAATGTACAAGGTGTCGAAAAAGCCACCCTGGCGAGTGCTTCTCTGCACACCGCACTACCGTCGCGTCGTATCCTTAGAGTAAGGTAATAAAAGCCCTGCGACGCAAACGCACCCACGTATTGTATTTTCACGCCGTATATAGGTACGTATCGTATACGAATGGCAGTCTTAAATATTAATTTGGCTGCGGGCTGAAACGCTAATTTATCACAAAACTTACAACTAATCACCGTATAAGTAAGAAATACGACTTTAATCTGAAATATGTTGCCGTCTTTAATGGAATCTACATCGGGAGCTTTGCTTTGAAATTCACTTTGCACTCGTATACCATTTCCTTTTCCATAGCTACTTCTCGTCTGCTAGCTATCTATTCGAAACGACCTTTTGTATTAGCAGTAAGTACATCTTCGCAGAACCACCCATACTCGCTGGAGTAAATGATTAATCCTGGACTGTTTTTTTTTTTTTTTTTTTTTTTTTTTTTTAAAAAATTCCAATTGGTTTTTTTTAAAAGGAAAAAAATTTTTTTTAAAAAAAATTTTTTTTTTTTTTTTTTTTTTTTTTTTCAAAAAATTCCAATTGGTTTTCTTTAAAAGCGACAAAAGATTTTGTTTCGAATAAAAAAAATCATTTAAAAAAAATAATACTTAATAGCAAATGGCAACAAAATGGTAGCCAATTACGCTGGAAAAAACATTTCAAGCAGGATAATTTCATATCCTCTGGTATTTTGGAATTATGTATCACAAGTGTTGAATGAGTTTTTCTTCCTTTTCAGCATTGAATAACATCTAGCAAAACGAAAAAGCTACAAAGGCAACCATAAGTGCAAGGTGTATACTGTATACGTTCAACAAAGCTGCATTTTGAGTGATTTTTCAAGTTGTATTTCTTTTCTTTTTTTTTTCATTTCTGGGTATGGAAAAATACATAGCAAAAAATCGAAGGTTTTTATCGCAACAAGTTATCGTAAGAGAGGCAAAAAAAGGGTTTCCATGTATTCCGAGAAAATAATTACGCGCGTGCTTGTTATAGGAAAATTCAATGGAGTGATTTCAGCCTCTAATGAACTTCGCTTTGGAAATTTGGAGAGGAATAAGGAGCTCAAATTTTGAAAAATGGCCCAACTATCACTGAAAAAATTGGAAAAATTGAAACACACTTGCCCCTTGCTTACAGCATTTGAGATGTAATTTTTCACCAGAAAATACACAAAACCTTTTTTGAAAAATTTAAAAAAAAATGAGTTGTCTTCAGTTTATGAAATAACAGCCAAAAAATTGATGAAATGAAAAAAATTTAAAAAGCTGAATTTTTCGAAAAAAAAAACAATTGAAATTGAGCCCCTTCCCCCTCAAAAAATTGAAAGAGTTCAATTTGAAAAAAAAAAAAAACAGAAAAATGAAAAAAATTATTGACTCAAAAACTCTTTTTTTTTAATTGATTGAAAAATACAAAAATCCTTTTATTTTTTGGAAAATTTGATTTCCCAAATTTTGCTGATTTCAAGTACTGACATGAGAAGTGCCCGAATTGGCACAAAAATTTTGCAACCAAACCAAGACAGATCGATAAAGGAGGTAAAAGTATCCCCAAAACCAAAAATTAGGGTAGGTATGTCCGAATTCTATTTTCAAAAATTTACCAAAAATCAGGAGGTGCAGCTTAGCACCCCAAATTTTGGTTTTGAGGATACCTTCACCTCCCCTATCGATCTGTCTAGGTTTTTTTGTGTCAGTTCGGGTATACTTCCCTTATGGGGAAATTCAATTTGTGTGATTCATAATATTTATTTTTTTAAATGAAATAATTTTTTTCAATTTTTTGAGGAAGAAAATCAATTTTTCAAAAAATCGAATTCCAATAATTTTTTCGAAAAATGAAATACTGAAAACATTGGAAAAATTAAAAAAAAAAAACTTTTTTCTATGCTGAAAATCAAAAAAATACTACGGATGTGTGAAGTGGTACTAGTGAGGTCCCAACACAAAATGGTACTTGAGAGGTCCTGTGTATTATTGCATTTTTCTTTTCTAAACTGTATTTTCTTGTGGTTTTATCATAAAATTACATCAGCATTGTTGCCAAGTAGCTCTCTTCGAGCTATACGCGGTGAGTAAGGTGTGCAAAGTTGAATTTTCGTCAGGACCTCCCTAATGCTTG
>FIZT01040192.1:0-11326 GCA_900065295.1 Paracoccus marginatus
AGGAAGATGCAGAAACTCAAATTGCACCTTTTAAGTACTAAGAAGGGTTTCTCACGCCATTTTGACTGGATTGGAACCAATGAAAACAGCGTTTTTTTCGAAAGGAGGTGCACTTTGAGGACCTCCTGCTCTCCTCCCCTTGTACTTAGGAGGCTCGAAATTTTTTTGAGACGTCCCTCACTGAAAGTAAACTACCTCACCAAATTTGGTCAAAATCCGAGGCATGTTTTTTATTTCACTCCACCCTAATGTGTATGGGTAGGTATGCCTTGTAATTCAAAACGAAACATTCAAATGAACATATTAAGATGCATCATTAGGTACAGTAATTTATACTGCTTTTATGAAATAATCGTTGCCTAATTACTTGTTTGATTTTTAGGGAGAGGGGAGAGAAAAATAAATTTTCGTTGTTTTAAGATAATTTTTCAACTTGAAAAAAACAGAGTAGTTTTTTTCTTGAAATTTATTTTGAGGAGAGGGGTGGGGGAAAGGGAATTAATTTTTCAGTTTAACAGCTATGAGAAATCAGGTAATCTCCTTCCTCGAGATTTTTCAAAAAAAAATCGCATGAATTGAGTCAAGTGATTGGAGGGGGAAAACTAAATGGGATTTTTTGCAGTTTGAAAATAATGAACTTGGAAAAAAATGAAAAACCAGAAAAATCAAGCAGTTTCTTCCTTGATTTTTTTTTTTAGATATTTCATAATCGCGTGTTTTCAAGGGTAAAGGGAGAAGGGGAGTTCTTTTTCAGTTTTTAAATAATTTTTGTGATTAAAGAAAAAAAATGAAAAATTGGGTAATCTTTTTCCTTTAAATCTTTTCAAAAAAATTGTACGTAAAGAAAATAGATAGGGTCCCCCGATACCTGCAACCATCACTGTAAATTTAATACCTGAACTTTTCCACCCAGTCGGCAAAAAAGTAACGTATTTTGGGAACCCCTACTTCAACTGCCGAGGATAATGCGAAAAGCGCACTCGATGCATTTTTTAAATCATTTGGGCTTCAGAACAAATAAAAGTAGCGCAAACGATGAACAACCGCTCAACCGATACCAAACAAGATGGCCGCCTATTGTATTTCGCCATACGCAACACAGTCAGTGTGTGAAATCGTGAATAAACGTGATAAGAATGATACAAGCGATACGATGGCACATCGTACTCGTATCGACGAGCTTATTTCGGACGAATTTTAAACCAGTCGAATCTTGAATTGATGATCTGAATTTAACAAGATCATTAATTCATAATCGTGCAAGCCATCAAAATAAAAATATATATTTGAAATTTTGAATTAATTAAGGCGATTAAATCAATCCAAGTATCGAAGGGTGAAATAGAAGACAATATCTTGTTCTAAAATTAAAATTCAACGGTGTTGGTGTTCGTATTCCGTATTCGTATTCGTAATACTTGACACAAGTTGAATAAATCAAACATTTTTATTTAGATTTGCGATAAAATGACAATTGAAGCCGGAAAGCCTAAATGTTTCTCTTTTCCTAAATAAACTATCAAAAAAAAACTTGAAGCGGTGCGGTGATTACTTTTTGGATGAAAATAATTTTTCTCCAACTATTTGAAAAAAAAAAATTGAAACTGCCATTTCATTCATTCTGAATCAAAAGAAACTCTGTTTTTCTTGATCCTATTTCAAAAATAGTAACTTATTCGAAATGAAAAACCCACTTTGTCGATGCATTTTACGAAGTTTTTTATTGCAAAAAAAATTCTGCATTTAGTAGCTCACTTCAATGTGAAACTCCGAAATGCAAACTTATTTAATTTCGATATATGTACGAACAAGAAAAAAATGCTGAGACTTACATACCATGAACGACAAACAGACCGGAACGAAGATTGAATAAAAAAGTAGCCTATGGAAAAGTGAAGAGAAAAAAAAAAGGTGACGCGGTCAAAGATTCGACATTTTTTTCTCATTTCTTGGAAAAAGGTACTTGACTCCGTTTAGATTCCCTGGAGGAAAACACGACCTATTCGTGAACTCTATCCATTCAAGATGGACTGTAGTTAGTATAGTACAGTAGCAAACTGTAAAATACGTACATATGTATGTACAGTAGAAGCATAAAATTTGGTGGAAAAGGTGAGAAATTGTATTTCGACTTTCCTGAACACGAATATGCGCGAGTATTTTTCGTAATTTACGTCAAATGGGGGACGTTACCAATTTTAAACTTGGTGCCCCTAGTTCTCGTGATCCCTGAAATCCTGATCGAATGTAATTACAAATATTCATGTTCTGATGTTCGTGGAAGTTGATATACGCAGTTTAGGTATATGTAAGTCCTAACCGACTTCAAGAACGTCGAAATTAGTCACCACTGTCACACAAATTGGCAGTGGTGCCTCAAGACCTCTCCATTTTATCGTCTTCTAATGCATTATAACACGACGAGCAACGGTGACGTGATCCCGCAAGCTTTTCCGATACCTAATCCTCTACAGCCTTAATCCATTTTCGAGCCATACTCTTCAACACCTTCAATTTTATACAAATCAAGCCGAGTCTATAAATTGGATAGCGTATAACCTTTGTTTTAGAAAATTATGTACATATTTCGTGGGCTCGACTCTCTCGCGGTACGTACAACGCGAAGGCAGCATGGCAATAACCAGAGAAAGATACCTTACACTACGTCGAGTTAATCTGGCTAAAATATAAAGCCCGTTAAATTAAAATGTGTCAGTTTTCTCGCCTTACTACTGATACTGAATGAAGATTAAATCTTTTAAATGCAGACACCACGTTGAAGTCAAAAAGCAAGATATTAATTTCTACGTCGATGGTTTCACCTCGTACTATTTACTACAGTAGCAAACTAACTGTTAATTTTCAAGAAAATACCAATATATAATAGCAGGAAACATGAAATCTGAGAAGGTGAATCTTTATTACGAACGGAAATTCTAGAGAACGGAAGGCCTATTCTCAAAAAATGCAAATTCTTTTCAACACGAAATTTTTTATAAAACTCACATTTCATGACCTCTTGAAAAATGCGAGTGCACACGAAACTTGGAACTTAGATTTCATTGTGAACGTGTTCAAGTTCAACTGAACGTATGAACTTTTCCCAACAACTTCTCTCGAAGAATGTATGTACCCTGGTGTGCCTTTACCTACATATGTATCATGTAGTCTTGTACAATGCTCAATACTAATTCGAAAATTATCTTCAACTCTGTTGCAGGTTTCAATTATGGCCACTGTACGAGAGTGTTTCGACATCGTTCCCTATTTTCTCTAAATACCTCTTTTTTTCTCTTTTTTTTTTCAACCAGCTGGTTTTTTTATACCTACCTACGCATTTGTTAGTGTTTATTTCCTTTCCATGGTGAACCGTTCACCGCATTTCTTACAGAAATTTCTGTACCTAACGCGCGTTTGTGTCTAGCTTTACGTATAATTTTCGTATTTCGTTTGAACAAGTCCTTTATAATATATTATACTTGTATACTTTTCGAAATGAATGTTTTTTTGATATTAATGTATTTTTTTTTTTATATCGCTGCGAACTTTTGTAATAACTTTATATCCGCTGATATTCTAAAAAGATTACAAACGCGAAATGTCATCAAAGTGGAGAAAAAATATCCTTTTTAAATGCTGCCTATAAATACGAGACATGGTTAATAAAATTTATACAGATTACCTCGCTCGCCATTTTATAATATCACGTTCACATAAAAAGTATATGTTTTGACATCCTAATCGTTGAAATACATATAATTTTCAAGAATATTGAATAACTTTTGATACATCGAGCCCTTGTATCGAAAGCTATGAAATATTCTAATTCTTCTATCTCCAAGTTTATGTTTGTATATGTGATTCGATCGTTATTATTATTACTTATTATTATCATCGTTGTTATGTATTGTAAATACGACTGGATGCCAGCGCCGCGGCCATCTTTTATACGCAATATGTACTTTCAAGTAATGAAAATCGTGTGATTTGTATAAATTTACTCATGTTCTACGGTAGTAATAATTTTTGTAAAGTTACCATTGTAATATTCTTGCGCGTAAAATTACTTAATAAATTATTCAAAAATGTCGTTTATTCGCCAAGTGACGCGTTGAAGCGCATTTCAGCGCCATAATATTTTCTTCGTTTATGTAGGTACGAAAAAAAATAATGGTGGTGTAATTTTCGCAACAATGGGTGAAAAAAATCGCGAACTTTTACGAAACAAGGTGGCAAAGTTGACACACATTATGACAGGCTAATTATTGAGAGATGAAAAGCTGTAGACGTATTCAACTGGATGGCACATTTTGACTCATCAATTTTAGTAAGTCTCGCACGAAGAGACGAGCTGCTGTGCAGGGAATGACGATACGACGTTGAATAAATTGTACGTCGCGTCGCGTCGGTGAGCAAAACGAATTTTATATTTTGAAATGGAATCGAAATAGAAAGAGAAAAATACAACGAACCATCGAGTAGGTATTTGTGCACATGTTAATGCGGCAATTAGTTAACAATATATCAACGTCAAAGGGTTCACGTATTTTTTCACAAGCCAAAAGTGGAGTAAAAAATTGCACGAATGAAAAAAAAAAAATAAGTACGTCAAATACACTCGAAGGCAGTGCGAGAGATTTACTGATTTAAGAGCAAACGCAAAATTTGAATATTTTGACAGCTTCACTATACCGCCTGCGTTCATTATTTTTCTCAGCTCTCAAACGTATAAACCACCATGAACTCAAAATGGCTTCATTGTAAATTTGTAACACTCAAAACCGTACATTTATCTACACATCGTAGGAACAACAGAATGAATCCACTCACCGATTTTTGAAATCTTCGATAAAGATGTTGTTTTTTCCCCTCAATCTCTGTAACTGAATATTCTTCGTCTTCATTCCATAGTTTTAGTGTTTTAGGTTTAAAACCGAAAAATCTCTTGACATGCATACGCGAAATAAACCACGAAAGAAATGTCAACAATAACCGGAGGTAAGTGAGCAATGATATTTCCTGAATCTAGATCACAAGATGGCTGTCCAGCCTCCAGCCACCGACAAGACGAGTTACTCGTAGCTATTTCGACTTTGCACACTGAACTGAACAAGTGAGCACTGATCATGATTGTTAAATTCTTTAAATTAAAACTTTAAAATTCAATTTATATCAACTTCTGAGCTGACGATGAGTTCTAAACTTCTAAAGATCTAAACTGAAGTGAAAAACTGAACTAGTGAAGTGTGAAGTGAAATGAAATTATGAAAAATGAAATCCAATCTTTCAATTTTCCATGCAATTTTCAGTGCATTCAGTGTTCACCAAAGTAGTCACGGCACGAACCTGACTGAGCCCGGATTTGGCCCGGACCGCCCGGAGTGCCCGAAACCGTTAAATCATCCTATAAAAATCGGGAGACATCAGTCAATAATTGTCATTTTGTCAACGTTGTCAAAGTCAAAGTCAAATTTTTAATTAATTATTAATAATTCAGGTAATCATTAATAATACCTGCCCTAAATATCGAATTTTTGGTTTGGAAAACATATTCTTGAAAAACATTTTCAACTTTGGGAGAAAAAAAAATCAAAGACGAGTAAATTAAAAAAATAAGAATTAAGCAACAGAAAATCATATTTTTTTGAAAATCAAAAATTGAATTTGAATTTTTGAGAATAATTATAATTACATATGTACTTACTTATGTATTCATGAAGAAAATAATTCACTTTTGAAGAGAAAAAAAGAAGTAAGTACTAAGCAGTTACTTGCATTAAAACAAAAACAAATAATTATTCGTATTTTTGATTTGATGAATTGCTAACAACAAACAGAAGTTGAACTTCTTAAATTATTCGAATCCCAATTAAACATTGTATTGAAAAGTTGACTTTAATTCATCGACGCTTTAATTAAAGGTGTTAGATTTTATTTGACTATAATGTATAGTTGTGTTATTGTATGCAGTGCAGATATGGGAAAAGCGTCGAAGTTAACCTCGCCCTGATATAGGTACTATTACTTACATATGTGCTTCTACTTACATGAAGCTCAGCGAATGTTGGTAGTAAGTTGATTATTCGAATAATTAATTAGATATAAATTATAATGACATTAATCATCTGTGAATGAGAAAAGTAACCGATTGGAACTCCTTTTTAGAAACTATTTCAATCGAAAATTGAAAAATCTAAAGACAGACAAGTTGATGTAGGTAAAAATAACAATTTCTTTTTTCCGAATACAAAATGACTAAAAAACTTGTATTGGCAAGAAAAAATAAAATGAAATACATCGAATTAGACAATATTAGGCATACATTAGTTATATTAAAAAGCTGCAACAAAGGTAGATATAATGGTAACATGTACCGTATTACGATATTGGGGTTTAATTACATAGCATTGACTGCGATCCATGTAACATACTCGGAAACTCTGGTGTAAATATCGGGGAAAGCTGGAACCAAGGCGCATCCAGTTAATCCGTAGCTAACGATACCGACAAGTATATGTTTTCCTGCTTCGGTTTCTATACTCAAAGGTCCGCCGCTATCTCCCTACAACGATACACGGTGCTATTTAACCTATTATTGTTGGAACACGAGTTTGAAAATTATTACTATACTCACGAAGCAAGTTCCTTGTAAAACTGGTGGTGCGGCGCAGATCATTCCAGGGCCTATACTTTCTTCGATGATACGAGAACAATGGAAATTGGATACAACTTCGACTTGAATCTTTTGCAAAATCGAGCTAGGCGTGCCCATGGGATACGAAGTTATACCCCAACCGACTACTGTGGCTTTTTTACTCGTGTACGTTTCATCTGCGCGAATTTCAATATAATGTTGAGAGAACGGTGGCGCCTGGGCGCGCATTTTAAGCCTAAAATATTACTCACTCGGATCGGGTAAACAAATAGGTTGAATGTTATCGTTAAAAGGGACAGGTTCGCTCAACTCGAGCAATGCTATATCGTTGTCTAGTAAGAACGGATGGAAATGGGAATGGTATAAAATTTGTTTCACTCTTCTGGGCACGTGAGCCGTCTCGTTCGTTGTCATTAAATTATGATCGCCGAGGTGTACCAGTAAGTCTTCGATTGGAGTGTCTCGTCTGTGACAAAATATATCGCACCCAATTAGGTAGTACTTCTCGAGCCGCCGATGCGATGTCGCAGCCGCGTAAATGATAAACGAGGAGGACTCACGTAAGAACGCAGTGTGCCGCAGTCAGTACGAAATTTTCATTTATTAGGGCTCCGCCGCAAAAAAACATTTCGTCTAGGGCGATGGCCACTTGCCAGGGGAATTCATTAAGGCCGGTTTCGACTCCGCCGACGATTCTCCTTTCTGCCATGTCTTTTTTTGTCAATGCTCCCGGATGGCCGAGTCGTTTTTCTTGTAAGAGGTATTTTTTCGTTGAACCTGAATGGGCAAGAGGATTGAATTGAAAAAAAAACAATAATTAAAAATAATTACGAAAAGTTTTTGATTGAAAAAAAAATATTAAAAAATTGGTTTCCATGAAAAAAGTGTGAGAAAAATATTTTAAAGTAGGTAATCCAGACAATTTGTTTGAAGAAAAAATTAAGGGAATTTTTTGAAGGAAAAAGTATTTTCTTTTCAAAAAGGTGACAGAATTTTGAAAGAAATCATGAAAAATTTTCTGAGAATGAATTGACAGAAGTCCTTGAAAAAAATGGACAATTTAAAAAACACAGTCCAGTCGAGAAAACTTTTTTGAAAGAAAAATTGGAATTTAGAAAAAATCAGAAAAAAAAGATCGATGAATTTTGAAAAAAAATTGAAAGATTTTTTTTCTAAAAAAAATAAAATGAAATCACAAAATTTTTTATTTAAGAAATGAGAAATTGAGAGAATTGTTTGTTTCAAAAAAAGAAATGAATTTTTGAAACAAAAAAATGTAAACAAATATTTTGAGAAAATTGAAAAAAAATTGAGAGAATTTCTCGAAAAAAAATTTGAAAAATCGAGAAAAATCGAGAAAAAACGAGAATATCTTTTGAAAAATTGGCAGAATTTTCTGAAAAAAATGAAAGAAATAAAAATCAAATTTCTTGGAAAAAATAAGATGATATTTTCTGGAAAAAAATCAATGAACAAAAAAATGTAACCAAATTTTTTGAGAAAATTGAAAAAAAAATTGAGAGAATTTCTCGAGAGAAAAAAACTGAAAAAACTTGGAAAAATCGAGAAAAACGAGAACATCTTTTGAAAAATTGGCAGAATTTTATGAAAAAAATAAAATAAATGAAAACCAAATTTCTTGGATTTCCTGGAAAAAATAAGATAACATTTTTTTGGAAGAAGAAAATCAATAAAAAAATAATTTGTTAGCAAACAATGTTACAAGAACCTTTTTTGAAAAATAAAGAAAAATTTGAGAAAAAAAATAAGACAAGTTTTTGTGGGAAAAAATGAAACAAATTTTTCGGAGTTTTCAGATTTTTAAAATGATTTTTCAAAAATTCCACAAAAACTCGTTTTTGATTTTTTTGATAGGTAATTTTTTTTGGTTAGTGAAGTACCTGTGCTCAAATGAAATTTTATTGGAAGATTATGGGAATCGAATCTCGACATAATTTCATATGCGGATACAATTTTCCGCACTAGCATATACCCCCTCTCACCTACAGAAAACATCTACTGCAATGTAACAATCAAACAATACCTACAAATATCTGTCATAATCCTTCACCTAATACTTCTATACTACTCCCCATCGATCAATCTGCAACCTGCAGTTCATTTGTTCGATCGTACCTAGGCTTTTCACACACTTATCGATTTTGTATCATCGAAAAAATATATATATCGCGACACGTGACCGATATTATTACTTACTATAATGATACATATTAAAAATTGGTTCCGGGTAATTCCACCAAATATCATTACCAGCTTTACTTTCAATTTCTTCCGGTTGAAATGAAAACGAATATCTGGTATAAGTCGGCGTGAAGTGACTCTCGGCTTCAGCACGATCTTTGGAAATGCCACACGTACGTGGCGCTATAGACGATTCGATAAATTCAGATTGGTATTAGGTATTTTCATAATAAGCATATTATTATAAATATAATGAAATTTTTATTCTGTAGAAATAATCTATAGGTACCTCTGAAGTTATTTATTTCGTTGCATGATAATTGAGTCGTTTTAATTTCCCAACTGTATGTTACGTCATTTTGAATAAGTAAGGCTATTTTCAGCGGTTTATTTTGTTTAGGGTTCACGGCGACTGTGGCTGCAAAGAAAATGACCAGGAAATTAATATTTATTGAAGTGAAATTGGGTGGTCGTTGTGCATACATACTGGTGTAGCCATTCAAAGGACCGCATTGTCCGGTTGTAGGACCGTCAACCGAGTTTAATATGTAAATTTGATCGATATCACAGACACCTCCGAGCTTTCGGGCCAAAGTCACTTGAATATATTCGACTCTAAAGATGAAAAAATTCTTATACACATGTAAGTACGAAGGTTTTCGAATCAAAAATTGAAATATTTTTGGAAATATTAGGTACCTCACAGCGCACGTTTCTTTTCTTAAAAGCACATCGTAATCACAAGCCAAGCTACCTTGCGATTTAGACGAGGAATTAGGTGGAGATCTAAAATATGATACACGTTCGGATGAGGAATCACCACACGTATGTGAAACTGAAACACAGATATACGTACGCTTTCCATTATACGTATTAGGTCATAATAATGGTCGCGTGAGTTTCGGCGAACAGCAGGCAGGTAGTTGTACCTGCACACGAGCCAGTGGAAAAACTCACATGTACAACAATGTTGATTTTTCTCGTGTTTACAAACGTTTCCAATAATTCCTCCACGTTTATGGCACATTTCTTTCGTTAAACAAACACCGTCGTTTTTATTAGCGATACATTTCGAATCTTGTTTCACTTTGGAATCGGCAGGAACGGGCATTAGCACGGGTACACCGGCGTGCTGATGGTGCTGGTGCATAGCTTCGGGTATATCATTCATGTACAGGCTATTATTATCCGCCTCGACAACTACCGAATCTTTATCGTCTATTTCGTAAACTGCAATAGAAATTAATACACGCTTTTAAACAAAAACAAAGCGGATGAAATTGAAACAAACCGGAATGCTAAAAGCCTTCAGCCTTCGCAAACGTATAGCCATTTTATAAAAGCTTTTTATACAATTGCCAAATTCCACGGTTTGCGGTTTCCGTTCGCCCAGCCAGAAGACTCGGTCTAAGCATCAATTTGCTAATCTGGGATACTTGATCGTAAAACGACAGAGCCTATAGAGAGGCGTATCAAATAAACACAATTATATATTGTGCGAATACCATCGAATATTGCTATCTAATCAAAATTACTTGATGGGATCGTCGTTCACGGTTTGGCATACCATACCTAGTAGATAGGTGCGTTATTCGAGTACTATCCTTGCTTACCATACCTATAATAGGTACGTATTTGCGTCGAATATCGAGAATTAAAACGTTGATTAAACTTAATTGATAAACATAAGCTCGGCTGATTCGATTAAATTCTCGACGAACAGAATGTGGAAGATACCCGCAATAATTACATGCCACAATTATGTGTCTTATTCATCAACGGTGCGAATGCGTACAGGAGGACTCATTCGCATTAGCATAAGTGTAAACAAATAGGTGTATCTAGGTTGTGGGTATTTTGAAACCTATTTGATAAGGTATCAGACAGCTTCTCCTACAAGTAGAAAAACTTGCAGTCGAGAACGAAATGGATTGAAAGAGCATCAAAAAATATCTCCGCGTCCAAAATTTTGAATGGTGAAGTTCATTATTCGAATATTCCCACGAGAAGGATGAGAATTTGATTTAATTGAGATAGAAAGTTGAAATTCTGTACACAAATTTTAACGCTCGAAATGAATTCTTAAACAGGCACTTATTTACACTTAGGGACCCTTATCCAAATTTACCTCAAATCGTACATTTTTCACGATTTTGGTTTTTTAAATAATTTCAACCGCCAGACTTCAAATTCAGGAGCGTAGCCAGAAATTTTCAAATAGGGGGGCCGAGTTGGGGCCTAAAAAAAATCAGAAAACCAAAAAAAGTGCACGCCACTGAAAAAAAAGAAGGTATGTGGGGTTGTTGGTTGGTGGCGTGGCAGAAAGTGGCTTGGAGGGTTTTTATTTGGGAGAAATTCGATAATCGAAACATTTTTCTACCCTGACGGTGGGAAAATTTCCATAACTGGAACCCTGACCAATTTTGAATGATCAAAAATGTTTTTCCTACTAATTCGAGGTCGCGAAAA
>FIZT01040196.1:0-19731 GCA_900065295.1 Paracoccus marginatus
TAAAAAATTTTCCTCCACACTTGGAGCTCTTGGGTTTTATGGGGTAACTATTGGGACCGTTCTGAACACATTTTCGCAAAAAACGCGCTGTTATGAATTTTTTCCACTTTTTTTGTAATTTGCCTGTACTAAGATGAGTTTTAAAAATCTCAAAATCGAAATAAAAAACATCGGAAAAATGAAAAAATTGGAATAAAAAAAAAAAATTGAAAACTACGCGTCAATTTTGAAACAAATTGAAATAATTGTAAAAAAATATACATAATAATCCATGAAAAATTGGAAGAAAAAATAACACCGCAACTGTGGAAAACATCTGAAATGAAAATTCAAAACTATGTGAAAAAGCGTGTAAGCTTATCTCGAGCAATTAAACTCTTTGAAAAAAATCCAACCCACCGAATGGCAAGTGGAAATTATACGCCGGTAAATAACAAGACGGACGACGCGACGTTCAAAGGGATCAACGAGATAGGAGGCATATTGTTGGAGGACCTCTGTTCACGCGCTACAGAGGGTAGGTAGGATGGTATACGTATACGTAAACGTAAAATCAGCGTAACCGAAAGTTTGCGGCGCGCTAGTTAGCGGTCGCCTCGAAATAATTTATCGTCGCACAGATAAGAGGAAAACGCCTAAATACACGCGAGCGGGGTTGCAGAGTTGTTATAGAGAGTGCACAGTCATCTCTTGGCGTATCCTCGAGCGCGGGTATGGAGGCTGGCTGGCTGGCTCAACGAGGAAAGGGTACAAGCGACACTGTATTATATACTGCGACCAACACAGTCTGTGCAAAAGGGGTTAGGCGAATAGACGCTGGGGCGCTGATAACAGAAAACCTTATGACATTTTGCCTTCTTGCGTATTTCCGCGCGCTAGTCCGATATTTTATTGCATTAGAAAGTTGTTAAATGCTGGTTTAGTATTTCATTTGCCAGCTTTCTGTCGTAAATTATCGTATATACGCGTATACCAGTACCTACTAGACCTATACGTTTATACGTACCTATGCGGCCGCGTGTCTGTATATTTATCACGTTCTGTTCGCGTATCATGTAGCGTTCTTCAGCTGTGCGCCTTGTGTATGTAGATATAGATAGATACATGTGTATGGTTTTGCTTATTAGACCCTGACTAATTTTTTCTTCTTTCTAATTTTTTGATAAAAAGTATCTCGTTCGATATGTTATGGCAGGTAGGTGTAGATAAACCGGTTTCAAGGAAGTTGAAACTTTGACGTGCTAGTTTGAAGGTTCGTTTATGGTCTTTTACGCGTATCGTCTGCCGAACTCAATTGTTTTTGCCCTATGTGAAGCACCTATTTCCCAGCTGTAGTCTAATTAGGAGAAACAAATACGAAAAAATGAGACAAAATTTTTTTAAAAAGTTTCAAGATCAAAAATCTGTCTAGTTCTCTAAAAATCAAATTTTTAAAAATCTTTTTTTTTTGTTTAATTTTTTTAAAAAACAAAAATTTAGACTTTGAAGAAAAATCATAAAATTCTCGTCAAATTCAAATTTTTCAAAAATCAAAAATCCTTTAAATTCTCTTGAAAAGCAAATTTTGTAAAAACAGAGGTGCGGTGTCGAGAAATACCCGATAGAAGCGAAGCATTAGTTGCATGATTGTTCTGATGTAGGTAACGAATCGAGTAAAATGATGAATTAAAGTTGAAAAAAAATTGACCACATTCCAGGAAAGGAAAAAAGTTATCATTATCAACAAGGGAATTTATTATTTTACAATGTTGAATAATTCAATTGAAAAATTTAAAAATCGTGAAAATTCCTCAACGTTGAAAAATGACGAAATTCTTTAAAATTGCAAAATTTTCAAAACCATCCAAATTTTCAGAATTATCAAATTTTCCAAAATTGTTAAAATGGTAAAATTTTTAAAAATGTCAAACTTTTCAGAAATGACCAAAACTGCTCAATATTGTACAAAATTGTAAAATTTAATTTTTTTTAATATTTTGAAATTCTTCAATCTCAAACATATTTTCTAAGATGGTAAAATTTTTCCGAATTATGAAACTTTTCAGAAAAGTTGAATTTTCCCAAACCTGTCAAATTTTGAAAAATTGCTCAATTGTTGAATTTTTTGAAACCATTGAATTTTTCAGAATTGACGAATTTTCCAAAACTTTCGAATTTTTCAAAATCGTCAGAGGTGTCAAGTTTTCAAAAATTCAATTTTCTTAAAATTTTTCGATTTTCAAAGTTGTGAAATTTTTCAAAATCAATCATCATTTCAGAGTTTCCAAAATTTTTCAAAACTGTAAAATTTTCAAAAATTGCAAAATTGTACAAAAGTGTAAAATTCTATTTTTTCAAGATTTCGAGATTCTTCAATATCAACAATTTTCCTAAAAGTGCCATATTTTCCAAAATTGTAAAATCTCCCAAAGTGGAACAATTTTTCAAAATCGTCAACTTTTTAGAAATGTTAAATTTTATTATACTGCCAAATTTTTCCAAATTGCTAATTGGTTCCTAAAATTTTTAAAACTGTCAATTTTTTAGAATTGACTTTCCATAGCTTTCCTAGTTCTCAAAATTGTAAAATATGCCAGAGCTTGTTAATTTTATCGAAATTTTGAAATTCTCCAGCATTGAAAATTTTCAAAATCATTCAACTTTTCCGATTTTTGAAAATTTTCCAAAACTGTCAAATTTTCGAATATTGTTCAGTTGTACAAAATTGTAAAATTTTTGAAAATGTTAGATGTAGAAAAAATTTTTAAATCAAGAAAATTCCTCTACATTGAAAAAATGTCAAATTCCTCAAAATTGGTGAATTTTTCAAAACCATCAAAATTTTCAGAATTGTTGAGTTTTCCAAAATTGCTGAATTGTTTGAAATAATAAAACTGTCAAGTTTTTTTCAAAATGGACAATTTTTCCAAAACTGTCGAAATTTTTCAAATTGTCAAATGTAACAAAACTATTAATTTTTTCGAGTCTTTGAAATTCTTTAAAATGAACAATTTTGCAAAAATGTCAATTCTCCCGAAATTTCCCCATTGTCCAAAATCGTAATATCTTTCAAAATCTTTCAGCTCTTCAGAATTGTTGAATTTTCCAAAACTATCAAATTTTTAAACATTGCTCAATTGTTCGAAATTGTAAATTTTTTTCTTTCCAAATTTTGAAATTCTGTAATATTGACAGTTTTTCTAAAATCTAAAATTGTTAAATTTTTCAAAAAAAAATTTCTTCCCCATACAATAGGATCAAAAACCAATGTCGCAAAATTTTGAGCTGCGTGGAAAACATTCCCCCCAGTACATAAAATTTAATAACGTATAAATTCTGAAGACATTAAGTGACACTTGTTTTCATCGGTTTCTGCCACCGCAGCAATCTCATGTGACCAGGGTCGTGTTCATCACTTATACATGCGCGAGACAGAGAAAGATAATTATCTGTTGGTGGAAAATAAAAGGAAATAGCTCGGCAAGATACACGTATAACTAAATTACAAGTTAATGATAATAATTAATGACCCGGCTTATAACCGCTTATTACCAACTAACAACTGTGCAGCCGAAGCGACTGGTTTATAGTTCGCATGTTTATACTGTATGCATAAAAAAGGACGAGTAGGTATAGGGGAGTGCAAAGGGAGAGACACGCCATCGCAGAGACACACCGATGAGGTTAAAAGCGGTTTCGTTAAATGATTTAATAAACAAAGTAACACGGTATATGGTGGAAAAAAAATTGAAATTTACACGCGAAAAAACACCGACTCAGTTCGACGCGAAACAGGTCTTCGGTATGATAAATCGTCTGCGAGATGATCTTCTGACGATAACCGTCGCATCGCTGGGAACAGTTGTATCGTGAGATTCTCTACGTGTACCTTTCTATATATCCATTTTCATCATCGCGAATAGCGCTGCCAGGCGACCGGAAGCTGGCCAAAGCCCTCCGATTCAAAATTCTGCCAAGGATGTGACATTCGAAAGAGAAACTTGGCTAAATGGCTCAAAGGTGCGAAAACTGGACCGTAATATAGGTGTGTAATTTTTCAACGGGCTCGTATGTCGATCGAATAAATCATTGGTAGGTACGGATTATTAAGTATAAGTCATCGATGCAGGCACGATGATTGGATGAACGTGTACGACTCTATCAGAGGTTAATTTACACGTCTGGGTTGAGCCTGGATCGAAATTTCATCTTTGATTGCCATAGGCTCGTTCGGCTGTGTTCTTTAGCGTAAAAATTGACGCAGCAGGTGTTCGTTGCTGAGAGGAACTCTTAGCCTTGTTTGTAGCTCACGACCGATGCAGCATGTTCGCATCATGGTCCGCGTGCGAAAATACCATTAGATGGAAATTTATGTACTGGAATATGATGGTACGTGGTCAATGGTCATGACACCAGGAAAATCTTTCGCTCAACTGCTAATCAATTATTCTTTATAATTAAACGTTTCCGTCCGGCTGTGACGGAAATTAATTCCGAACAGCGGGTTTGGCGTCAAAATGCGATTCGCACGACAACCGGCGACTATATAGTACGCGATATTACCTCTGATCTTGTGTCAAATTTATACCTATACGTACATACGAACGTTTACCTTTCGTATCTATTCGCGCAGCAAACGTCCGCGTGTAAATTTACACTGGGCAACAGCACGAAAACATTGAAAACATGGTCGTCGTCGACGGGCTGTAATACTTTGGTAAATTTGTGTTGCGCTGGCGTTAGTCAACGGTACGTACGGATGACAGAAGGACTCGCAGAGGTGCTGGCCGGGGCTAGTGCATCGTGTATCGCACAAAAACCATTATAGCGCTACGTGCAATGGCAGAGAGGAGTGGAGTAGGTTTTTGATAACACATAGACACGGTACACGGTGGTGTGTAATTAAGCTGTCAAGAAAGGATAAGGTATTATAGTATAGGAAAGTTAAACCGCCGGCGCGGCCGCAGCAGCGGCCCATGCCGTCGCCTGTCCAAGCTATTGAATTATTGTAGCGATGGTTTCGCCTGCTGGCCTGGGCTCGTACTATCTTGCCGGGACGCGGCGCGGCTCGCGGCGCACGCTATACGCTATTTGTTAGGTGCATACACCATTGGTCACTACAGCCATGATTTACGGCGCACTTCCGTCTCCCGCAAGTCTCGACCTGCAGATTTATGACCGTTCGCCGCTGTCCTTTTAACCGAGCTTTTACTCTTTTCTCTTCGCACATCTTAAAATGTAATGAATTGTTAATTTATTTTCGCCTGTGTAAGGCGGCGGCAGCAACGGCGGCGGCGGTGTCGTGTCCGCGCGTTATATATATACGACTACCGTCCTCCATTTAACCGGCTACTGTTTGAGCAGTTGCAAGGCGAACGATTCTTCCTCTGTCTTATGGCTGGATTTTTTCTCCCCCCCCCCTTTTCGCCACTCTGTGGTACTTGTTCTTATTCTTCTTACATTTATTCTTCTTCTTCTACGGTGCTTCTGCTTTTTAAGCGTGTGTAGATGGTTGATAATGTTTTATAGCCTGGCTACTAACTGTACAGCTATATGGCAAGATAGTAGCTGCGAGATTCGCACTCCCATTTAAATGCGAAGACTATAAAACATATTCGGCCTGGTCGGCTAGATTTATCGCGTTTAATTTAACGCCGTTTAAATGCCCTCGGCCCTTGATATCGCATGGTATCCACCGTACGTATGTATATTTAACTCGTATGTAGACGTATCGAGCAATACAACGAAATAATCTTGTTTTAAATGGATCGCAGCGGCAGCGACGCGACGGCTGTGTATGTCGCGTCGTGTCCGCCACTCGGTGCTACTAGATTGTTTGTATGTCTCGTCGCTCTTGTTAGTAAGTTCCAGCAGCGATCTTTTGATTATTTGTTCTGCATAGGTGAATCCAGGGTGAATCTAAGGACAGGCATAAGTGGGCTAGAACCGAGAGGTTTTTGTGAAAATTGAGTATTTTTGTGAATATGAAAAATTCTTTGAAAATGACAATTTTCTAAAACAGGTAAATTTTGGAAAAGTATAAAATTCTGTGAAAATGAAAATTTTGAAAAATGAAAAATTTCATTCAGGTGGAAAATTTTGCAAAAATATGAACTCGGAAAAAATTGAAAAATTATAAAATTCTGTAAAAATTGAAATTTTTTGAAAATTTTGTTGAAATAGAAAATTTTCTAAGAAAATAAAATTTTGCGAATTCTGTGGAAATAGACAATTCTGTAAAAATTGAAAATTTCAAAATTTTGTGTGAATGAAAAATTTTACAAAGATATAAAATTCTGTGGGAATAGAAGAAAATGGAAAATTTTGTAGAAATTGAAAATTTCAAAATTCTGTGAAAATGGAAAATTTTCTGAAAGTGGAAAATTGTGCAAAAAATATGGAATTCTGTGAGAATAGAAAATTTTGCGAAAATATAAAATTCCATGAAAATGGAAAATTTTGTGAAAATTGAAAAAAAAATTACTTTGTAAGAAATGGAAAACTTGAAAATTTTTAAAAATAAAAAGAAATGAATTTGGTCCATTCACCTTTTATTCCAAAAAAATATTTAATCTTTCTGCCAACTCAGCACAAGTTCGGCCTTTTTTCTCTGACGCTAAATGATTATTTGTTGCTGAAAAGCTGGAAATTGAGCGGTGCTTTGAAACGAAAAAATTATCGAATCATAACATCTAAAAGAAATAGTTTATTTTATTTTGAAGTTGAAACCAGACCTCGTCTCAAATGAGTTGCTTTGAAAATTGACTGTCGACAACCTTATCCACTTTCTATAAAAAATCTTGAAAAATTTCCAGCCCATCTTCGAACCCAAAACCTGCACCATCCGGCGAAGAAACCTTATAATTTGACCAACTCTTCCAATACCTTTATAGACCTTCCGTCGTTTACATTCACCCTCAGGACATGACCGTGCAATCGAATCTGACTTCTGGAAATACTCTCTATACCTGCCCGTGTATATCTACCTCGAGACTACCCAGCTACCACGCACACCACATCATTGTTATACCCTATGAAAAGATTAATTTTCCAAAACACGATTATAATGGAATAAAGGGGAAATGCGTCGGCCAGCACGTCGCTTCGTATCGCTTTATGCTGTAAATTAAAAACCCGTCGATATACAATTTATATTACTTACTACACACAGATACCAGAAAAAGATCATTCACGCGTAAACCATCGGCGGCGAAGAACACGGATATCTATAATATGATGAAGGATGCTTTGGCATAGCATCGAGAAACCTCATCATCACTGACGAGCGAGGTATAAAATCATCGAAAACGCATTCGAGCATCGTGAACGTTTACCAGCATTGTGGGAGAAGGTATTCGGGGGAAAAAAACTGGCTACTGTTCAAGTGGAAAGACCGCCACCGCGAGAAGAGCGACTGTATAAATTCAGGTAGAAATGTTTATACTAGTAGCCCATTTCAACTGTCGGATCTGGTGCGCTCGTTAAAATCGTATTCATTGGTTGAAAGCGCCGCGACTACCGGCCACCGAAAATTTGATTAAATATGATCGGACCACCCGCATTTTCTACTTATCGCTGTCTCCGACCAAAACCAACTCTTGGACAGTTATCTGATTGACGTGTTCTCAAACATCTCTTCATTCGAACAATTCGAGTGGCCCTTTTTTTTCCATATTATTTTACTTATTGCGGTGCCTGCCATTCCGCAGGGCAGATACTTGAAAATGATGCGCACGGTGAACGCATGCACGAAAGAATAACAAAGTAGTCCCGAGGAAGTGAGCGAATTACTGGTTTGTGCTTTTTTTCGGGGTTCGAAATTCAATTCTTTTTAGAGCAGAATAATTGAATTTT
Organism: Paracoccus marginatus; assembly: GCA_900065295.1. Taxonomy (NCBI): domain Eukaryota; kingdom Metazoa; phylum Arthropoda; class Insecta; order Hemiptera; family Pseudococcidae; genus Paracoccus; species Paracoccus marginatus. The sequence goes on from FIZT01040196.1 coordinate 7,834, forward strand.
TTACTCGATTGGGATTTTTTTTTCTGCATAGGGTTTGAAACTGGTTGTCGTCTAAGTGCTTGGAAAATAGGTGAAGTGAACTGCTTTAGTCGTTTTCAACTGGTTTTCATTTTTCAAAAAACATTGTTAAAAAAATATAATGCCGAAAAAAATCTCCGCATGACACTTATAAATGATTCGAGCTGATGTGTTGGGTACTGAGTGCACGACTGACAAATGCAATTTGGAGCGATATGGACAAAAAACTGTAGTTGTAGTGGTACCAGTTCAAAATTTGAAACCGGTTCAGAGTTGAAAACCGGTTTCAACTTTGATATCAGTGCTGTAGATTAGAAACTGTATCAAAATTTGGTATAAGTTCAAAATATGAAACTAGCCCGAAATTCGGAACCGGTTTCAAGTTGTTTGGTTTCAGTTTATTCGAGAAAAAAATTTGCAGTAAAGTTTTGAAACTACTCGCATATTATTAAAAACTGGTTTTAAATTTTGAAGAAGTTCTCACTTTTGAACCGGTTTTCAATTTTGGACTGGTTCGAAAATTGGAACCGGTTTTCAACAAATTATTAAAAATTTCAAATTGCTAAAAATTCATATTTTCTGATTTACCAATTGGAAAAAAATTTTCGAGTGAAGTTTTTGAAACTTGAAGACCAGTTTTGAATTTTGAACCGGTTTCTAATTTTGGACTAACCGGTTTTCAACAAACTGATGAAAATTTCATATTGCCAAAAATTCATGTTTTTCAGTGAATTTTTTGAAACTTTTTCGAGAACTGGTTTCGATTTTGAACTGGTTCTGAATGGAACCGGTTTTCAACAAACTGATAATAATTTCAAATTGCTTAAAATTTATATTCTTCGATTTTCCAGTTTTGAAGAAATTTATTCAGATAATTTTTTGAAATGTCAATGGTAACCGATTTTGAATGAACTGGTTTCCACTTTTGAACCGGTTTCCAATTTCGGATTGGTTTCGCTAAAACCTCTCCATAATGTGATGAGAACATGTTTTTGCTGTTTTTTTTTACTGGAAAATGCCTTGATGCAATTTTCGCATTCGTCGGTTGTGCACTCTATACTCAACATGAAAATTTTGTTCGTTCACATAAGTTTAGTCTCATCAAGAAGATTGCTTTGACTTCGCAGTTTTTTGGCAACGTCGGTTCGATATGATCGAAGCAATTTATAACCCACGGATATCTGAGCTTCGATCGATGTAAAAACGATACCAGCTCATTTCAACGTGCGGCTCTATAAATGAAAAAGACTTATCCGCTTCAGAGTATACGCGTATTATATCTGCTCGTATAAATACGGCGAAAATTTCCAACGTAACACGAAAAATTACTCGCCACTACACTTTCAATATAATATGGTATATTAAATAACGAACCGTCATCGGGGCCGACGATAAAGTCGATAAAATAAACGACTAACGCGATAAATGATGGTCGTTTAGAACATCTTTATTGCATGAACGTGACGTCATCGCTGGTTAAATAATGTCATTGCACCGTTAACATCGCCTAGCGTCAATTACATGATTTATTTCGCGTGTCCGAGTGCAATTTTTTTCTCCACCATATACACGTACGAACGCCAGGCTCGACTATAGAGTCATCCGCTGCCAGCAGCTTCTCTCGTCGTAATATGTGCAGCGTATATAGATTGAAAAATACCATACGCCAAATTCCCTCCTCTGCTGGGCCTGTCGCCTATGCTTATACGCCGTCGAAGTGTGAACGTATAATACATTGTCTTAAAATACAACAATCTCTATTTACATAATGTTAAACGACATTTGTAACGTTTCAAATTAATGTTGACATTTTCTTGTAATTGGTTTTATTTGCACATCTAGCGAAATGGAACGCATTATCACTAATAGGATTCGAGTTTGTTTAACGGTTTTTTCGTGTCACTGTCAAAGTACCATTAAGTTTTTTCTTCTTCATCGCTTCCCCTACTTCGTCCCACTCTCTGTGTACCTCTTTCTCACATTGCATCGCCTCTTATCATCGTTTTAAATGAAGTTAGTACCCTGCTTCGATGTGGGATAAATGGAAAGAAGAAGGAGAAATAGAGTACATGCATATCTTGGCACTCGAATATTTTCGGATTGGTTCGAGACTGTTGCATTTTTACGATATTTCGAAAGATCACCGGCTGGGGAAAAAAGTTCTAAATGGTGTGCCTTTTCATCAACCAAAAAACCCATTTACCTACGCGATCGATTTTTCATCCAAATCTTCGAATCGATGTACGAAGCAGCAATTTCTGAAATGAAAAAAAAAACACACCAAAAATTATCAAAACTATGTATCTATCAACTCATCGCTCATTCTTCGACATGAAGAGCCCGTTGTTAATGACGAATTACAACTTTTGCTGCAGAAGATACGTGTACGTACAAATCCGACATACCTTCGATTTGTGTGCGGTCCCCAGATCTCAGCCAACGCAAAAATTCATCAGCCTATCCGGCTACGACGAAATTACGAAGTTTATTCATGGATATAATTCAGTTCATCGTGAAACATGAAGATACGTACGACAAGTACCTACTATACCACATACGGAGGGCAAAATTTGAAAGCATTTCACTGTCATCGTAATGCGCGGCATTTAATCAGCCCATTAAAAAACGTCACACAGTCGATTGAGGGGAAAAAATCGCCGATGTTGGATGTCATCGCGCGAGTCCCGCGGTGCATCTCCAAATATAGAATCTACGCTGACAAAAAACGTCTTGTACGTACGAAAAAAAATTGCTGCGGGTAATTTATCGATGCTGCGGAGATGGTGAACGCGCGCAGATAGGCAGCTTGTTATAGATCTATGCGTTTCTTTTTTTTTTCTCCTTCTTTTTCTTTTATGCCTCGAGAGTATCTATACTATAGGTACAATATGTATATAAAGTGAAATATTAAGTTGCAACCGTGTACTAATCCCACGTCTTTAGTGGCGAAGTACATACGTAGGTGCTGGCTACGTGTATTAAATTATCTGACAAGATAAAAACATGTCTTCATAGCTTTCATATATCAGCGGCCGTTTGTGTAAATACGCATTAAATGCGAACATGTCTTACAGAAGCATAAAGTAGTCCGTATACATACGGTGTTAAATTATTACATTGCATGTAATCTTTTAAACAGTAATAATGTATATTCTGTAATGTACATAAGCATTGATATATGGTCGCAGTTTGTACCATGAACGCGTACTCCGCTCGTACTGCACGCTGCTGCACACCATCACCATACTATATATTGTCAACTCGTTTTCAAACAATAATACATAGTCTACTCGTCCCCGTTATTATATACTTACCATTTCATAACGTGTGTGCCACTGCCAGTGCCTCTGCGGCGCTCGTTTACGTGTGCCTTGCCCGTATATCTATATATCTGCTCTATGCGTACCTAAATGTATGGATTACGAAACGACCACTACTGTAAGTTTGTTTTTGTATTTGTAAAAGTCTTACAGTACGAGTCGGTTGTGTATTTAAACTTATATACCAAAGGTATAATGAATCATCTTGAGTGTTTTACAGAACATGTTTTGATTGCTTCTGTGGCCCCCTTTTTTCCCCCATTTGTCAATACGAGTGCGTCGATGTGCGGATCTGCGCACACACATTACGTACCTACGTGGTTGGTATTGTTTTCGTAAGGATACATAGATGTGCATATCTCGATCGAGAAATAAATCAAACGTGAAAAATGGTGTCGATTTGTAAAAATTGTTATTCGACGATGTAGCAGCTACAACTACAGCTAGGCTTGTTCTGATTTTTTTTCCTCGCAGAATATTTTGTATAGTTTTTTTTTTTTGAAAACTCTTCATGTACCTACCTACTTATTCTTTTGGCTCAAATGAAATTCTTCATTTTTTTGAAAAGTCCAAATGATATTCTAACGAGTTTTAGAAGGTTCTACAAAATTGAATAAAAAAAACAACTCGAGTTCCAAAAATAGAGAAGTGGTTATTTCTTAAAATTTCATTTCGTTGTGAGATTTTCAGAAAATCGTGATCAAGTTGAAAAAAATTGACGACTTACCAAAATATAATGAGAAATTCTGAAAAATTCAACTTATTTGAACAAGTTGAAAAACGGTTTACCTGCACAAGCAGGTTTTAAAAATTTTAAAGTTTTTGACTCTTTTTTCTTCCTTTTACGTGCCTGACCGTCGTCGCTATCGTTTTCCTCTTCTGCTGACGAATCTGATTGGAAATAAAAAATTAATTTTACGTCTTACGAATGGAATATGATAAAGTTAAAATAGGTACTCGTATCTTCGAAATAATGGAAGAGTATCTATAAACAATCAAAATTTAATTTTTTTTCTAGAATTATAGAACCCTTATTGATTGTTCGAAAATTCAATTTTCAACAAATTGCAAGAATTCTTGTCATTTATCAAATCTAGTACGAATGAATTTACAAAAAAATTGAAAAAATGTTCAGTTTTTGAAGATTTGATCTTGAAAATATGTAGGCATTAGGGTGGCACTTATTTTTAAATTTTCGAATTTTGATCGGGGCTGGGCTTACATTTTGTCAGACTAATCCTAACATGGAATAAAAAAAAATTCAGCCCGATCGATGCATATTAATCTGTGTCCCAGGGGCAATTTTTGTAACGCGCGCCGACATCACCATACTCCCACGAGAACCCGGTGAGAAAGGTGACGTTTCTTTTCGGGGGAAATACGACGCGTCTTTACCCCCACTACCAGTGATCAAAATGCTATCAACGCATAATGTATTCAATGGACGGGCCCTAAGAAGACCTCGGGACCAAAATTTTAATCCATTCCGAACATAATTGCGAAATTAAAAACTTTAAAATCTTTGAAAATCGTCCATTTTTACCACTTTTTGAAAATTCCTGATTCAGGCCCTAATCAACTTACAGAGCTGAAATTTCGGTTTTGGTTGTTCAGTTGAATGGCCTTTAAGCGTGCAGAAAGTCGATTCCGTTGCACAAATTCTAGTGGGGTTATGAAGCCAATTGTGATGTGTTGTTTTCTCCGCGTTGAGGTATGTCGCGTTTCTCACCAGCGCTCGTGAGAGTATTGATGTCGCGCGCGGTGCAAAAATTGCCCCCGGAATACGGGTTAATATGCATCGATCGGGCTGAAATGTTTTTTATGCCATATTGGTGTATAGTCTAGGCCCAACCCCGATAAAAATTTGAAAAAAGTTTTCATCGTGTTTAAATGAGTGCCACCCTATAGTAGACTTGAAAAATATTACCACAAAATTGAATTTTCAAGTGTAAAAAAATTTTCAGTTTTTTTTTTTAATTTTTTGAAATTTGAAAATTTTGACATTTTTTTTGATTTTAAAATTTTTTTTGAAAAGCAAAAATCTTGATATTTGCTGAAAATTGAACTTTCAAAAATTAAAAAAAAAAGAAAATTTTCAATGAGCCGTATTTCTCCCATTTTTTTTTTTTTTTTTTTTGAATTTTTAAAGTTCAATTTTCAGTAGGTAAATATCAAGATTTTTGCTTATCAAAAAAAAATTTGAAATCTAAAAAAATGTCCAAATTAAAAAAATTGAAAAAAAAAACTGAAAAATTTTTGACATTTGAAAATTTAATTTTATGGCAATATTTTTCATATTCAGAACTTGGATGATTGAATTTTCAAAAAAAATTGTGTTTTCAATTTCTAAATCTGAAAAAAATGAATGTTTCAATGAACTTTTGATTTAAACACTTTTTTTCAAAATTTTTTACTTGTTTTACAAAAAAAAAAATTAACAAAATCACAAAATTATGGTAATTAGGCATTTGGGCAATCAACACAGATGACATCCGTATGATATCAATTTTGCATGAAGGCTTGACGATGATCAGTAAAGATATTTTGAACAAAAGTTCACGAAATGATTTATCTACCTACTACGAAGTGTGGGAAAAATAAATCAAAAATTTCCACCAAACACACGAACCCATGCATTACCCACTCAATCATCCAAAACGCCAAATTCGGCCATATTTCGGTTGAAAATACTTCCATTTCGATACATAATACGTACCTACGCGTACTCATCCTTCAGGACATTTACGATGGCGCGAACGTCTCATCGTCATCTACTCGACGACCTTAATAATCAGCTCGAACGCTCGTAAAGAAACGATCGACGAATATTATAAAAACCGATTTCTAAAAAATGAAAAAAATTTACGACATCGCCTCGGCACCATCATACCTTTCGAAGCCCATAACTCATTCTAATCATTTATCAAGCATCCGCGTACGTACAGATACCCGTGTATTAAACAAGTGTAAAATTCCCTAAAACCATACGGCGGCGTCCGCTCATTAAACTTGGCCATAAATCTAAACCCCGGCACGATGTACGAGCGGAGAGGGGCTTACGGTTTCACTATCCGAAATTAGTTATCACGATTGAAACCTAATCCGTCGTGCAACATCGATAATAATTTTCTAATCAAATTAAACGACGAATTAGCGAGTAAAAAACAAGCGTGTTTATCCCGTCGACGTATACTTACCTATACATACGTGTACGAGTATAATACATAAACTACCCAACGTACGAGTAAATAACACACAGATTCTCTCGCATGGGTATCTTATTACGCGAGATTCGAGTTGGCTTCGCATCGTGTGTGTATAATTAACCTTATGATCGGATAACGTTTTGCGCTTCGTTTACCAATATTTCCAGCCAGCTAACGAAAACATCCGATCCTCTGTATGAGCGCTGCGGTGTTGTCTCACACACACTCTCTTTTTCTCTCTTTTGCGTTGCGTTACCTGTATGTACGTATAGGTATGTATGTAGTCGTCGTGTTTATGTTTTACATCGTTTAAAACACCTGAGCTATGTGTGTTGTACGGCCGTACGTGTATGATAACCTATAGTCAATTAATAGGCAATAATAAGGATTACATTATTTCACATCTGCCCCTGCCGTGTCGTATATAGCTTATATGTATATATAGGATGCGTATCCGTTTAGAGACCTTTGTGCGCTGTGAACCGGCCTCCCGAGTTTGGCTTTAGTGCTAATTAAATATTTATACAGACTGGTTAATGGTCGTTAATGTAAATGGCGTTCTGTTTCGAATAATGGTGTTGATTTTCATGTACTAGTATAGAGTGTAGGTTCATTGCAAGTAGATGTACCTAAATCTAAGTACAGTTGTATACATATCATAGGATCATAACCATAGACGTATGCCGTATCACATTCTTATTTGAATAATTCTTCAGCTACGCTACTTTTCAATGCTCCTTATTGTCTTTCAATGACTTCGAATCTCATCTATTGATGTACCTGTGATATAATTTGTAAATTGGTTAACCCTTTGACAATAACTGGGAAGACACAGACAATCACGTTTTTTGAAAATTTCATTTGAATCGACAAAAACTAAAGAATTCCCAAGCTCTACTATTTGGTAAAAATTTTGTATTAATTGTGGTGAAAAATTACAAAAAATGAAAATACCTCAAAAATTGAAAAATGTGAAAATCAAAATTTTCGAGATTTTTGTCAAAATGAAAAATTTTGTGAAAATTGAAAAATGTGAAAATTAAAAAATAATAATAATGTAAGACTACAAAATTCAACGTTTGAAAATTTTTGAAATGAAAAAAATTGAGTTTCTGCAAAAATTTAAGTATATGTGTGAAAAATAAAAATTATTCTTTAGAAATTGAAAATTGTAAAAATTTTAATTTTAAAAAATTTTCTGGAAATGAAAAATTCTATGTATGAAAATGAGAAATTTGAAAAATTTTGTGAAAATAATGGAAAATTTGTAAAAATTGAAAATTCTTGAAAAATTGAAAAATGTGTGAAAAATGAAAATTATTCTTCAAAAATTGGAAAATGTAGAAATTTAAATTTTAAAAATTTTCTAAAAATGAAAAATTCTATAAAAATGGAAAATTCTGTAAAAATAGAAAATTCAAAAAAAAATTTTAAAAAGTGAAAAATTCGTAAAAATTTCAATTTTAAAAAATTTTCTAGAAATGAAAAATTCTATGAAAATGGGAAATTCGAAAAATTTTGTGAAAATAATGGAAAATTTGTAAAAATTAAAAATTCTTGAAAAATTGAAAAAAATTGGAAAATGTAGAAATTTAAATTTTAATAATTTTCTAAAAAGGAAAAATTCTATAAAAATGAAAAATTCTGTAGAAATAAAAAATTCAAAAAAATTTTTAAAAAGTGAAAAATTTGTAAAAATTGGAAATCCTCGAAGAATTAAAATATGTATATGTGAAAATTGAAAAAAAATAGTCTAAACCATGCAAAATTCAACATTTGAAAAATTTTTGAATGAAAAAATTGAGTTTAGCCCTCCGCTCTCCCCGTCGTGTCACCTTTCATTCCAAAAAAAATTATTCTATCCTTTTGCTTTCTCAACCCAAGTTCGGTCCTTTTTGCCCTCTTCAAAAAAAAAAAATAAATAAATCCGCGTATGTTGTATAGAGGGGGGAGGGTGTTGGTCTGAAGGATCATGCCAAAAAATTAACCAAATATTCCAATCCAAAGGTAACGAAAACCATACGAATTTTTCATTTCCCCCCTCTTTTGACCGAAACGTTCAGGATTTCTACCGAACTGCAAAAATTGATCTTTTAAGTGCCCTAGATTTCATTAATCTTAAGGTATCTATGGGTTTTTAAAAGTTGAAAAATTGAACAGTTTGACAAAAAAAAATCATGATTGAGTGAAAATTGCAAATCGCTATGCAAAACTCGCGAAAAAAAAATTGCAGCCAAATTTGAGGAGAGTTGGGTGGTTTTGATATTTTAATGAGCCAACTTGAAAAAAACTTGAAACGAAAAAATTGAATACAGGATAGATTGAAAGTCAAAAAATGCTTGTAAATTTCAAAAACCTTGATCGAAAATCAAAAATAGAAAATAAACAATCAAAAAAAATTGAAAATTGAAAAGTATATCAAAAATAAAAAAATTGATGGAAACGATCGACTGAAAATTGAAAAAAAAAAATAAAATAAAATCGAAAAATTTCAAATTTTTTCCAATTGAGTGAGTAATAAAATAGCCTTCTAAACCAAAAATAGCTAAACATCGAAAAATTTTCAAAACATTAAATTTTGAGAACAGCAATATTTTACTCGAAAAAAAAATCGAATGGACGATGATTTGTTTTCCAAAAACCAACCAACTCAAGTAGAAACGAATATGAAGTCTGTTTCGAACTGAAGCATCTGCGTGATCTTCTGAGCACTTCTTGGAATTTTCATGGCTGTTAAATCTTTCGCCAAAACAGAGGCCAAAAAAAGGGTACTAAGAGAGCGCTAGGGTTGAATTTCTAAATTCGCACGTGTCGACCTCTCCGGGGTTAATTCATTACACAAATTAAGAATATCATAAAAGAGCCTTTAACCCTATTTGAAAAAAATTGCCCTTTGCAACCAAAGTACATCTTGGACTGTTTGTCGCGAAGGGGAAAAAAACTGAAATAAAAAGCCGCTATGCATTTTTTCAACTTTTTAATTGTTTCTACTTCCGCGTCGCGTCGTATATCCTGCCGGTGTGTAACTAGATTAAAAGCACAAAACTCTCCATCTCTGGTATTTAAAAAAAAAAAAAACTACGGTTGTTGGGTGCAAAAGGAAGAAAAAGAAAAAGAGCAGAAAAAAGGAAAGAAACGAGACGACGAAGACGACGACGACGAGAAAGAAACAAATTCAATTTTCTAAAAGGACGATTTTAGATAAAGAATATCGAGGGGGTTGAACGAATGTTAATTAAAATGTCCCAAGGCTTCTGTTTAGTATTAAAGTCAGGCAAAGTGCTCGAATGCAATAAAGATATTTTTAAAGAGCTATAATTTATAAAGGTTTCGAGAAAGAGGATGAACAACTAACGAGATTATTTAGGTTATAAAAACGAAAAGTACAGCCGTCTTAAAGAGGAAAACTTTATAACAGCCGGGGAAAATATTGCTTAATAACGCGTGTAAAAGAATAAGACGCTGTCATAAATTTGGATTTTATAAAAGGTGTTCTTAATGTTTCTCCGGCAACGCAACGTAACGCGAACCGACCGTTTTTTCGGGGGTCAGGGCGGCGCGGCGACGCGAGACGTAAACGAACGCGGCAACGTGGGCAATCCGGGCGCGACGCGATACATAAAAAGTAATGTTAATTTTATTTTCAGACAAAATGTCGTTCTAACCCCAATGACACTTCGCTATGTACACTTTAAAGTAGATTTTTCGTTTTAAGTAATTTGAATCTTTCTTTTAACTTTACTAAAATTCGCATTACGTATCTATGCCTTCTACTTCTCTATGCTACTAAAGGCTTTGTTTTCATTGCTGCGCTGCGCTGCTTCCTTCCCTCTTAATTTTATGTGATAAAAAGGCTGGGAATTTGCTGCGAGATAAAACTGGGGTGAAAATTTTCGCAAAAATGGTTATTTTTCTTTAGCCTCGACATCTAATACCAAGATGATTGGCCGCTTGCGAATATCTACCATTTGCTCTCGATACGATTTCAAACGTCGCTCGTCGCATAAAAAAATTCATCGCATCTCTACTATAGATAAGAGAGGCATCAAGGGTGAGAGGAGGTGAACCGGAACACGACTCTTCTCTATATCAACTATAAACTGATATTAGACATTCCGCACGCTGATGGATGTCCATCATTCCGCAGACCATTGCCATGCCATTTCTACAAATGGTATTCGGTGTACAATGGTTAAAAAGGCTGTCTATCGGACGACGCGATCTTGGAATAACAAGTGGACGGTTCGGTATTGGCGGCTCCTTTTATGCTACGTACCTCACCAGCAGCGCAATAATCTTTTAAAGTGCTCTCTTCGCTCTATACACGTATACTCCACTCGTGTAGTTTGTGATTTGAATTCCGAATTATTATTATTATTTCGAGTACAATGAACACGAACCAAACACACTGGCCGCGCGGCCATCTTCGCCGACAAGTATTTCTGGTGTTTCTTCTTTTGTCGTCCTTGATACCTTTTTTTTCTTCGTTGCGTGCTGTGCTTTTTCGCTCTCTGAACTATGCCTAGATATTCTCTATTTTTTTTTTCAATTCCTTCGCCACCCTCTCCCGCGACCACCGCAGTCTATATAAGATCTCTTTTGTTCGCAGATGTCCGCGAGAAGAACGCGCTTACGTGGATGTCAACGTGGCTACTGTCGATGCCGACCGACCGTGTAGTATCAATAATACCGCCGCAGGTTCGAGCAATCGTCGGTAATTTGGCGAGCAAACAGAATACTTACGGGTAAGGAGCGGCATTTTGGGCCACCTCGGTTTTCGTAGCCTTTCAGTCTTTATTCGCGAACTCGATAGTCGTCGTGTAATTTCTCCGATAGTTATTCCAAGCATTCTGTCGTTGGTCGCCTCTTTTTTGACGGCAGTGCGTCCAGTGAGTGTATTTTTGGCATGTTCGACAGTAGGCCTAATCTCCTTGTTCTTTGAGCGGTTACTTCTTTCCTGCGAGGAGTCCTCATGCGTGAAACGTATACTTGAAGTATCGATCAACGATTTCATTCGACTCAAATGAACGGTTAGAGTGAGGGCATAGCGGTGTGAAATTCCCTAGAAGTGGTTCATCTTCAATTCCCCCCCCCCCCCCCCTATAAAAAGGAATCGATATACCAATTTTTTCAATTGAGAAATTCATAAAATTTGAAATTAGTGGACTGAAAACCAAAAACGTAAAACGTAAATTTTTTTGCATTCAAAAAAATTTCAAACCTCCAGAAATAGCATACGCGGTCAAGTATGGTGTTTTGGCCACTCCTACCCCAAAATGTCAACCATGATGAGAAAAAATTTTGAACCTTTAGCGCAAGTATTTTTTTTGGGAGGGGGGGGGGGGGGACCAAAA
>FIZT01040222.1:0-15043 GCA_900065295.1 Paracoccus marginatus
TGTAGTAAAAAACTACATAAGGCAAAGCGCCAGCAGGTCTCAGTTAGAGGTATATATATAAGTATACCTCTTCACACAGGAGCAGGAGTCTGTGCGCATTTGCACAAGACCATCAAGCTTCAAATTTTTGGTTCTCACACAGGTACTTCTAAACGTACCTCTATTATTTTATGATGAAATACAAATCAGAGTTTCCTACTGAGGTTAAATCTAGTTATTCATAATTTTCTTCAAGGCGATTATAGAAAATTTTTCCCAATATCACACGAACATCTCGAAATGATATTTCTGTGACATCATCTAGAACGTCACAAGAAATATCACTGTGGTCTTTTCGTCCGATAGGTTTTATATCACTGAAAAGTCATAGGAATATCACATAGTAATATTACATCTCTAATTGATGATATTGCGCTGACGTTACGGGGACATTGCAATGCTTACCGGGGTGTATGTTAACGCGCGCTCTATCAAAAGGTTGGTGGAAACTACATTTTTACCCCTCCATATATTATATTAATACTCAAAGGGTGAGCGTATGAAAGTTATGAAACGATCGTGACTTCCCAAGGTTCACGGCAACTGATCCGCCATCTTGCCTGGTACACTTTTTTGAGTAGTCCGTGAAGTTGTTTACATTATTTTTTATTTCTTGAATAACGTGATTACTTAATGTGATTAGAATTCTTCGTTTTCATCATTCATCTTTTCAACAAGTTTTGATTGAAGATATTTTTTATTGTTTTACTGCAAGGAAGTTGTACTATTGAAGATATTTCCTTAAGAACTAGCGTTTTTGATATCTTCCGATTCATTCCACCTTCAAAATGGTAACTATCACTTTATATTACTCGAGTTATCTTGGCTGATATAGATGCCGGATGGTGTTTTCAATATCACGCTGGAATCATCCTTCATTAATTTATTTTAATTGTAAGAGTGCATTTGATGAATAATGCGAATCAGAAGTGAACAAACCGTTGAGAAGTTGTGAAATGTCTTCTTTGTGGTTGTGTTTCATTCGTCTACTGAAGTGTTACCAGTACAGCTACCTTAAGCATTTTTATTCTGTTTAATTCTTTATTCTTATTATCTTTTTTTTTGCAGCTGTTTTATTCGTTTTTCAAATCTCTTGTTGGTAAAGAAGTCGTTATTGAGTTGAAGAATGATCTCAGGTACTATCGCTATAACTACTTGTTGTTCACTTTAGTTCAACACTCAAAACTCACTGTAATAATTACTCTTTTTTGCAGTATGTGTGGGACGTTGAGTTCTGTCGACCAGTATTTGAATTTAAAATTGAAAGAAGTTACTGTAAATGATACTGAAAAGCATCCTCATATGGTAATTCATAGTTTCTGATTTCTGAATTTTGCATTTAACGTAGTTCAAGTATCTAACCATTTGTGTTTTGTGTATGATTTTAGTTATCTGTTAGTAACTGTTTTATACGAGGATCAGTAGTCAGATACGTGCAGCTTCCTGCTGACGAAGTTGATACTCAATTATTACAAGATGCAACGAGAAACGAAGCTGATAAAAATGTTACTCGGTGATCCTTTAATTCACTTCGCCCTGGAAACGAATTTTTGTATATAATTTAAAGGTTAAGATTGTTGGAAAGAAGATTTTTTTATGATTATATCTTACGAAGATAATCTTTTTTTTTTTCAATTACAGATCTGCGAAAGAGTGAAAATTAAAACAGCAATTACGACATTTATTATTTTTTTTTCAAAAAATGAAATTGATCAGAACACCTTGTACACGTAACAAATTTTACTCGAAATCATAGATATTACGAACAGCTTCGATATATTATTCGAAATTACATTATAACATAATCAAAAACGATCAGGGTAGGGATAATATACAGACACGTTTATTTTCATAACATTATTTCGTAAAAATAAAGAACACCGATAAAATTATGCACAGCAAAATAACACACATTCAGAAAAAAAATATAAAAAATTTTCTCTTTTAAAATTATTGACTCGGGAATGATTCGAAGTTGTACATTTGCAGTTTTGTAAAAATTACCGTTACAAAAACAATAATATCACTAGGTTTTCAAATTGTAAATAAAAGTAAAGCTATGCTTATGGTTTTTTTTATTCGTTGGCGCTAAAGTATGAATTTTGCATTAGGTATAATTTATCTATCGGATTGACTTGGGTTAACATCGAGCTATGGTGTAAGGAATTGCCGTTGTCGTGACTTCTCGAAGTCATACTTAAATCTAAAGATAGACTGTCCGATCCCGTGCCTTCTTCCATGTTCGTGCTTCCGTCGAGTGATACGTCCGAGCTGCAAAAGCTTTCTCCTGAATGTTCTCCGATGTATGTGCCTAGAAAAGGATTTTATTTTTAGTTGATTTTTCATATTTTTTTTCGTAGTTCGGGATCTGATTAGAAATTATTAGAATCTGAAGAGTTTATTGCTGGAAATTTATATTTTTGTTGTTTCAACACTCACTATGATCTGATCCGATGTTTTCTTGTTTCATATCTGATTCACCTTTATCATTTTTATCACAATTTTTCTCGTTTTCTTGTTTAGCTTTTCGTTGAATCTTCTTCATTTTGGCTCTTTGATTTTGAAACCATACTTGAACCACTCTGACGCTAAGTCCGGTATCTTTAGCTAGTGCTTCTCTTACCTATTTTATGAGATTATTCATTTGGTTATTTTTTTTTTTCAAAATGGTGTAAGAAAGAGCAATTTGATGCTTACTTTTCGACAAGGTTTCGGACTAACTTCGAAAGAGGCTTTGAATTGGCGTCTTTGAACAGAGGTCAGTATGGTTCTAGGCCTCTTTGGTCCTCTTCTTCCATCTCTCGGTCGACAGTTCTCGTTTATTATTAAATTTTCTGTAATTAGACGACAGTTAGAGGGTACGTAGTGTAAAATCAAATTGAGTCGATTATATTTGTGTACCTGGAGATGACGACTGTTGCACTAGCAGCATTTCGTTTTCGTAGTCAGGCCTGCAGAATAATTGGCCTCCTCTGAGCACGAACTGTTCGCCTTTTTGTAACGGTTGGCAACACATTATACATATGAAACAGGGTAAATGGTAAACATAGTCTTGGGCTCGCATTACCATCTCTTGCGGTAATATTGTGATTCCACATCGCGTACATTTCACACCGAACAAACTGCGGCAAGGATAAAAATTACGGTGAACGTTCGATGCTATAAACTACACAGGCTGTTTCTCAGCTCAACCTATCTTACCGGTCGTAATCCATTTTACAATAGAATTTATTATTTCTCGAGTAACAAGAGTGGTTGAGTAAAATACCACATATCGAACATGATAAGCAGTGCTCATGCCAGCTCCCGTCGCCAACTTTCATTAAATATCGATCCTGAATTTTGTGGCCGCAGCCTTCGCATAGTATTCTTTCGCTTTTTACTTGGTATCCTAAGTCATCTGTAACAGTAAAAAACGTCCAGAATTGTGAATCAGTTCGTAAAAAAGCCGACTCGAAGGGATCTCTTCGAACATCGCTTTGGCTGACGTACTTTGTACGATCACGTTGCATCGATTTTGGACTTGATGGGGTTTATGTGGAGGCGAATGGGGGTTCGGGTCGCATGACGGGCTAGGATCTTCTGAAATTAGCTTTTTCACATCTTGATGACATTTGACCAAAGCTAAAGAGGGGAAATAAATCGTCATTGGTGGTTTTTTTTTCGTACTCAGAATAAAAAGATGAATATCCATATCCCAAGCAAGTTGTTTCTTCTATTTTTTTTTTTTTTTAACTAAAGATTTTGAAATTTAATATGTAGAAACGATTGATTTTTTTACAAATTGCTATCTCGTTTCGTCGAAACACGTGCCTTTTAAAAGAAAAATTACAAAAAGCTGTTCGAATCTGTATGTAATTGTGTGCCTATACCTACCTTTCTACCTACTTTTTTCTTTTTTTCAAAAAAGGAGTATAAAATTAAAAAACGCATCGCTCGAAATTTTTCAATAGACCCTACTTTGGGTTTTTCCTTTTCTCGCGCTTTTAGAATATCATTTTGTAAAAAATACTCTTTATTCGAATTTCAATTTCATCAAAGTTCTTTTGTGATGACTTTTTTTTTTCTTCAAATGAAAGCACCTCCTACACCCCTTTTCTATTGTTCGATGGGATTTTTGTTGGGATAAAAAAAATCTTCCTCGTTAGATTTTTTTCTATGCAGATAGTTGTAAGTAGAATCAACTCTCGAGCTCAAACGAGAGAAATACTGATAGCATTTTTTTTCTTCTTTAGGTAACTGAAGAGCAGAGAACAAAATACGAGCTGAAAATTCAAGTTTGATTAATTTCGAAATCAAAAAGGAGTCGAAAGTTGGAAACTAAGAATTTTGTGAAGCTCGATGGTAAGTTTTTGGAATTTTTTATTCTTAAATTTTGAAATGAAAACTTACTGGAAACTGGAAAGTATTACAATTATGCTAACCCCATCGAAAATCTACTTTCGAATCAAAACAATTTTTCCTTCTTGCAAATTTAAAAAAATGATTTCTCGACGGGCGAATTGTTGAAATTTTTTAAAAAATTGAAATGATTTTCTCGTGTTTTTTGAGTGAAATGATTCTCCTTCGAATTTCGAATTAGGCAACAACTTATTCGTGTGGCTATTTTTATTTTCCTTGGCGATTCCCACCTTGCGTTAGTATCAATCCCATACATTTTTTAAAATTATATTGTTGGGAAATAGGTAATTGGAAATTTTTTAAAAAATTGAATAATTTCAGCGAGAAAATTGAAACTTTTTTGAAAAAAATTGAAGAAAATGAATTTAAGCCTTAATACTTTTTAAAAAATGAAAAAGTTAATTTTTCTTTAAAAAAATTCTTCAAACTTTAAAAAAATGAATTTGAAAATTTTTGAGGAAGCGAAGTAGAAAAGTTTTCTTTGGAGAAAAATTAGAAACACTTTTCGAAAAACTGGAAAAAAAACAAATAATTTTCAAAAAAAAGAAAAAAAGAAATGGAATCAATTTTAGGAGGAATTTAAAAAATTGAATAATAAAATATGAAATGAGAATTTTTCGAAAAAAATTAAAATAATTTATCATAGAAAATTTTCAAAAAAACAAATTGAAACAGTTTTGGAAAAAAATTTCAAAAAGTGAATTGATTTTCGGAAAACAGCAAAGAAAATGCAAAAATTGAATTTCAAAGAAATTTTAAAAAATTTTCAAGAAAAAAATTCTCTGAAAGAATGAAATTTTTTGAAAAATTAGTCTCGCTTTAAAATGTATGAAAGAGTCATTTTCAAAAATAAAATAATTCAAAGTGCAAATGTCCGAAAAACCCACTCTCATTCAACTACCTACTAAAAGAAATCTTTCGCAAAACACCCGCAGAAAAATAAGAGCCAAAAATTCACAACTCAGTGAACCTTGAAAAAAAAAGAAATCTTCTCGTAGAATTTGTGAAAAATACCTCATTGAAAAGTTAGAACCGTTTAAAACGGTCACATACCAAAGATATCCGTTTCCGCCTCCGCTTTATAAAATTTTTGCCATTTCGTACCATTCGAGAATTTATTAAAAGTAAAGAAGAAACCTACCCGAGGCAAGTTTAATGCCTTCTCCTGTCACGCGAATTTTTTCCTACTTCCCAAAAAGTCATCATTCACGAACTGTATAGGTTTAAGTGGAAAATAATTTGAGGGTAATTCTGATGGCGATGGCGGTGTAAAATTCATAGCGAGAAAGTTGCACGTGCCGAGACTCGCCCTCGTATGAATAAATAACTATATTTTTTTTCCATCGTCATATTCGTGCATATAATTTTACCATTACGATGGACTAAAAACGCATTAGAAATTGTCGAAAAAAGGAACCACCTTTGTTGTACATATAGTTTGGTGTTTCGTGGATTGAAAGTCTTCCAAGGTAAACGCGAGTTTTTCGCGAAATATTTTACGCATATTTCGAATACTTGATTGTTTTACCGAATGCGAATTCTTGACGAAAGAATTTTAGGTATTGTTTCTTTTTATAGAAAAAAGTTGAAATGTCAAAATTCAACGTTTGCGAGTGTTCGAAAAAGCGTTAATTTTTATCATTATTTTGGAACTGGTGCATTTTCGCAGTAGATTCGAGTTGAATTTTAGCATGTGTGTAAGTGATTGAATCTGAAAATATAGCGTTGCGATTTTCGAATTGAGATGAGAGTATTTTGAGAGGGTTATTTTGATCACGTTCCTGGATCCTGACGGGCGATTAGAAAGGTTTCTTTTGGTATCTGATCCTATCGATTCGAGATTGTGATCTTAAGTTATTATGGTGATTAATTTTATCAAAAATATCTTTCGAGTTTCTGCATGTGAACCTCGTCTAGAAAATTTATGTTCGAAAAGGAGCTTTTTTTGTGGTTAAAACGATGCGGTGAAATTTGGCGAGAAAAATTTTGAACTGGTTAATTTTTGGGATAGTTTTTACCGCGTGGAACGAGTCTGAATCTGACGAATTGATTATCACGAAGTACAAAATACAAATTCACAATTGGGTTTGAGAGATCAGAGATCAATATAATATTGTAGCAAATGAATACCATACTAATTGCAGATAAAATTCAAAAATGAGATTTGAAAATGTGAAATCTGGATAAGTCTGCGTAGATACTTGTCAATTTTCAAGAGAGCTTTCAAAATGGATCAATTTAAAATATTATGTTTAAAAAAAATCAAATTTTTCTCTGTTCTTTCTTTCCAAATTATAAGATCCTAATTTTATCCTTCCCGACATACTCGTACTTTATTTTTGATAAATTTTCAACACCTGCTAACTGTATTGTACTCTAGTTACGTACCATACGTACTTATCTACCCTTTTTTGTGCAACGAAAAATTCCAAAAATACCTTCCTGTCTCGTGAAGTACTCTTTTGAAGCGGTATTTGAAAAAAAAGAAGGTAGGTAGTAAAAAAAAAGAACAGAATCGTAATTCTTCAGGGAACCGAACTCGTTGAAAATTTAAATAATTCCAATGCGAATTTCCTGTTTGCTATCATCATCGTTTTTGTGTACCTATTTGTAGATTATGTATAAATAAGCGGGGGAAATTCTACGTATAAGTACCTAGTCGAAGTGCGTAATTTTTTATACAGGCGTTTGTACGTATAAACAGTTCCAACGAAGGTAGAGAGACAGTCCGAAAATTTTTTTGTCGTTTTTTACAGAGAGTGAGGGGAATTTATTTGAAAATTAGATCACGTGACGTGGTTCTTTGAGTATAAATTTCAGTGTGTTGTGGTTGCCCAAGATTGTTGAGCATCTAATAATTTTTTTAAAAAAATTCAGATAATTTTACGAGCTTTGCAATTTTTAATTTTTAATTTTTCGAGTTTTTATTTATTTATTTTTTTTGTGAAATAGTTTAATTTATTAACTGGAACGAATAGGCCGATGAAATAAGAAAGTCTTCCTCCTAAAATCATGGCTGAAGGGTGAATATTTCTCTCTTTGGAGTTTCAAAATAGCCAAGTCAGAAGGTGAAGCATGAAGATGAGAATTCATTCCTTTGCCCAATTACCCAATCTTCTCTTTTTTTTCCATCTGCAAGACAACTTTTCTTGAAATTGTCCCAAAAATTTACCTATACGTAATTTTTTTTCCAAATTTTTGCCTCATTTTGACTTTGATAAAGGGAAATATCTGAATAAAATTTCTAAAACTCAAGTACATTTCATCTCCTCTTAAACTGGCATTATAGGTCCGCCCTGCATGGAATTTGGATTCATTTTTATTGAACAACTATTTCGTCAATTTTTTAGAATTTTGAACAATAAATAGGTAAGAAAGAAGTAATTTATACGCTTGTTGCGACCAATCTGACGATCACATCACATGTATGACGTAGATAGGTGAAATAAGTGTCATAGATCTAAACGTTGATGTGGAAAAAATGTTATCAATCCAATTGCTTTTTTTTTTGAGGGGGGGGGGGGGTGAGGATTTTGAATTTTTTTTAAATTGGTCATTTTTCTATTTTGATTTTTAAAATATAAAAATGAATGAGAGAGTTCGCCTAAAATCGAGTAATCGTTCTACATTTCATTTTTCATTTTTTTTTTTTTTTTTGAAAGTTGAGCACACAGACAGGCAAAAAATTTCATTATGAAAAATATGAGGGGGAGGAGAGAAGAGAGAAAATAACAAGAAAATAAAATAAACAAACCTGATTTCTCTATTATCTAGTTATTATTTTTTTCTAATTGAAAAATAACGATTTCTCCTTCCCTTGTCTTTCGTTCCCCTACCAAAAAATTTCAAAAATTGAGAAAAACTTTTTCCCCAGAAAATGAATCCAATCTCCAAAAATGACTCATTTTTTCAAAATACTAAGAAATTATATCAAGTTACTAGGCAGTTCTCTTTCAAAGGAATTCAAAAGTAAAAAAATTCAATCAAAACAAAAAATCTTTTCAAAAAGTCGTGTTTCGTTTCCGAATTTTTTGAAAGTTTTAGGCTGTTTTAGGCTATTTTTGTTCTTTTGGAAAAATTCGAGCATGTATGATCGCCTCCTTCTGCACCTCTTTCATAAGCTTTGAAAATCTGGAATTTGTGAATTACAGTTCGAATTATTTTTAAATGTAATTTGAAAATTAATTTAGGCTTGGTGATTCCAAATTCAATTTCTTTGTTTTCTGTTCAATGTTCGAAATCTCCAGCTCCGCCTCTCCTCCATATCCATATTTTTCCTTTCTTCTCCTAAAATTGACCTCAACGAAATCAAAATCTTCAGCCTTCAAGTTCTTTTTTTTCGGAAAATTTCCCAGTTGCAAAAAAATGTCGATTTTGACGTCGAGAGTTTTTCATCAGAAATTCATAATTGAAAATTGAGTGAACAGAAGGGGGGAAACAATTGAAACCTGACTCATGTAATATTGAAAGATGCTTGTCAAAAGTAAAAAAGAAAAAGAATTTGTTAGGCTGATGGATGGGCTCTGATTTGAACTAAAAAGATGAAAAAGAGCGAAAAAATATACTTTTTCATTTTTCAAGTTTTTCAATTTCGACAGATAGGTACGTACTTAATTATATGCATACAAGGAGAGAGGCCCTACGTACAGGTAAAGTGCCTACTGCCTACTGATTCGCACGTTTTTGTCGAAAATATCTAACAATTGCTGAGAAAAGAATTTGATGAGTTTGTTGCCAAATTAACTGAGCCATTTTTTATGTAGGTATTCACTTTTTAAGACAGAAATGTGAGAAATCTTTGTCAATGTCGATTTTCTGAAAGTAAAATCCGATTAAAAATTTTGAAAATTTATCATTCATACTCCTCGAATAGCTTATGGTTTTAACTAAATGACCTTGGGGAAGCCACCGCGTGATGAAATCACATCTTATCAGCGCAGCATTTCTCACGTAGGTAGGTATACGATACCTTTCGAACTCCATTTCGAAGACTCAACCGCAGAAAAAAATCAATCACAAAGCTCATAAATGGAAAACCCTTTAATACCCGAAGCATTTTTCTCATCGGACCACCAGCACCCAAAACGATCCGAAAGATCGAATCCAAAGGCCAAAGGGTACTTACGCTTCTTGATTGTCATACCGTCGGATGATGTGTCGTCGATTGGAGTGTCGTCGTCGTCGATCCCGGGACAGAATACCATAAGACATGCTATACGCTTTATACATCCGCAAAAAAAGACTGGTTTGGGAGACGCCTCGGGCTCGGGATGAATTTACGTAATGGACTGCGTATCCCAACGAGTGCGTTTGAATGTGTTCAGATTATAGACTTGGGGATATATATTCCTAATAATACGGATAGGATGGGATAGTTGACAGCAAACCCTCCGCTCAATCGGTTACAATAGGTATAATAAAACAATTTTTTAAAAAACTGTAGCTTCTTTAAGACTTACTAGATCTTGCCGAACAAGGATGCAGAGTATCGTTGCTCTGGACCATGTTACATCGAAGAATGTCTAACATGCTAATTATGGTATCTCCACGACGCGTATGTGTAACTGCTCTTATCACTGATAACTTATTGATAACGATCTCGCGTACTATTATACGATTAATTCGAGACAAACAGATAAAAATAAAGACAGCGTAAAACCATCTACATAAAATGACGAATTTAACCGCAAAATAAAAAGTATATACCTTCGTTTACGATTCGGACACCACACGCGCGGCCTTATACGCGTCGCCACCCTCGTACAAAAATATTTAACGCGCGATAACAATTAACTTTCGCGTATATGTACGTAAAAACGCGCCGATAATAAATTGCGATATAAAATTTAAAAAGTAACAGACGCCGCACGCTGAAAGCTAGCCGTAAAATGAGGACATATTTTATACGTCGGCTTTACTACAATACCCCTCTGGTAATACGACTTCACCCTGTCTGCGCGAATGCATCTATAGCAGTGTACCATGGCCGGAGAATTATCCGCCCTTTTTCGGCCCTATTGGTAGATGTCGTCTACGCCCTTTTATTTACCGCGATATTAACTCTTATCCCTGTATAGTATACGGTTATACGTATAGAGTTGACATTTTTATACTACGTGAAGCGAATTCTCTTCACGTATACGTACGTACCTACCTAGTACCTACGTATGTAAGCAGCGAACGTATAGCCTTTTCGAAATTGTCCTTAAGGGAATTTTCTTATAGTACATTGTACGTGGACGACGACGTTTGTCGAGTATACCTATAAATTGGTCTCTTTGGTATTGAGATGTGTCGATGTCGATATGTACGTATACTTATACGAGGTCGCATTCTTTCTTTCTTCTCGTTTTATTCATCAAGAAGGTTAAGGTCGAATTGGTTGAGGTTGTGGGGTGCATTGAAGGAGGGATTTTGCCCTGAATGCAGGGACATTGAGGAAGTTGAAGCTGGAATTTAAAATAGTCGGCAGAAATAGGTACTATAATTTTTCCAAGTGGGTGATTAAGATTTTACACTTTTACTGTTTTAAGAGCCTAGCTTACTTGATACGTTTACTCGAGTATAATTTCAAAAAATAAAATCATATAGGCGCGTGATTTCCAAGATTTGATTTTTTGAAAATATTTAAAGTCAACGCTTGGTTTTTCCATTTTTTTTTTCGAAGTTCCAAATTCTGTTGAGCTTGAGCAAATGATAAAGTCATACCTAAAGCTGCACTGCTTGTGATATTATTGCAACTTTCAAAGCTCAGCTGAATAGATTGAAAGTCAGTAGAACTATTTTTTCAATTTTTCAATTTCAAATGCTCAAAAGATGTACACAGGTACGTTTACCTCTTTATTTTAAAACAGTTGAAAATTTTCAATTTTTAAATATAATTTTTTTTTCATTTCATGATTTTGAAAAAAAAATTGATAGGTATATTTTGGAAAAAATTCTTACCATCATTTGTGTAGGTGATGCATTTGGTCAAGTGACCATATACAAATTACAAGTCGTATTGACGCTTCGTTCGAGGACCATGTAGCCCCCCCCTCCCCCATGAAAATCCCTCAAAAATTCAAAATTTCAATTATTAGGTTTTTGGCCTTTTCCCTTCAAGATTATCTCATTTTTAAAATATTTTTGTCAATTTCTTAGTGTTTATAATTTTTTTTTTCAATTTTTGGGCTTTTTGTGATTTTTCAACTTTTATTTTAAAAATTTTGTCAGTTTCTCAAGATTGGTAACTTACAATTTTTCCTGGTTTTTGATTAATTTTCTTCTCAATCTAGTATATATCTAGATAATACTTACTTTAGATTTTTTTTGGTCAATTTTTCAACAGTGTTTAACATTTATTTATTCTGGCTAGCCCTACTAGCTTTTTGAGCTTTCAATAAAATTTTTATGGTTTTCTAGTTGTTTTTTTTTTGTTTCTGTTCAAATTGATTTTTTTCATTTTTTTTCATCCCCCCCCCCCATTTCGGAATTCCTTCATTTCTTGGCTGTATTTGAGACTGTTCGAAATATTTTTGGTTCGGTAAGGTAATTCTTTTTAGAATTGCTGTGAAATTTTATAATTTGAATTTTTCGAGGTGGCCAGGGGAGGGGGGAATTTTATAATTTTTCGGTGAGTATTTTGGCCAAATTTCATGAATATTTTTTCTGTGAGAAATTTTGTTTCTTTTTAAAGTTTTACATGGAAACTTTTTTGCAACTTTTAATTTTAAAATTTCAAAGTCGAATGTGAAATATTTTTGAAAATTTTATTGTTGTTTTCTTTTTTTAAATTCATTTATTATGCCATGTATAGGATCACAGCCTAGAGGCACAAACTGATTTTCTATAAAATTGCAAGCTTGTCGAAAAATAAGTACCTAAAAAAAAAATAATAATTTAGGTAGATATGTTTTGAAGATGGTGGCACATTTTTTGATTATTAAAACTGGTAGATATATCTAAGCTAAAATGTTTTCCATGTTTTTCGAGAATTTTTCATTTGCGATTTTGTATTGTTTGTTTTGTTTTTTCAATAAAAATTTTGACCCATATTTGAAGTGACTTTTAATAAACTTTTTCCGCGTTTATAAATAACAATTTTGGCGATTTTTAATAAACTTTTTTCTCTCAATTTTAGTCAAGTTTCTTTGCGAAATTGTTTGTTTATTATTCATCACAACGATTCTAATTATTTTTAGATCTAATTTAATTTTTTTTTTTTCATTAAATTTTTTATGTATTATTTTGATTGTTTTCTTTACGGTTTCGATATTTTTCATGAAATGGGCGAGTTCTTTCTAAAGGGTCCCGTCGACTTTTTTTTTTTTTTTAATTAATAGGTACTTATTTCATTAAAAAAGTTGAATGTAATATCCACGTAAATTTACTTAATTTGTGAATGACTTGACAAAAATTAATTTGTTGAAAATTTAGCTTATGATGGGAAATTTTTCAATATGAAAACATCAACCTTTTTTTTCTTCTGTCTCCCCTGGTTTTGGTACAAAAAACACAATTCTCACGATCTATCCCTCCTTCTCTTCGCATCTACTTGTTTTTCCATCGTCAAAGTACGCTTATTTTCTCATCATGCACCGACATCACGGGACAAGAGACATCGCATCGTCGAGTACGAGAACGAGTATACTTAATTAAATTCTGCCAAATTTTATCTAAACATTTCATCTTCGCTTATCAACGAAAAAAAGAATGTCTCACTTAAAGATGAAGAAAAAAAATATGATCATTTCGCTTCAGCACCGTGCGAGCCGACTTTGCGCTTGATGAGACGGCGCTGTACGTACGCTTGCGAGCCTTTGACCAGCATCGCGCCTTATTATCATCGTTCAAAAGCGAAGAGAGCGGCCGCGTGTCAGGTTGAGAAACGCGTTTGATTAGCCAATAAATATTATAAAATGGGTACTTTGAAGTTTTCGAGTGGTATTTTTGTTTTTTTACAATAGTTGATTTTTCAAGTAGGCTCATTTCCAGCTGTTATTTGAAAAAGGTGCCTGATCGCAGGGGGTCTTGTTTGAAGAGCTCGTCGACATTGAAATAGACGCGCGTACATAATCGTACAGTGTACGAGTACAAATGACAGCTATTAACGAGCGAATAAAACTTTTCAGCGAGATGAGGAAAATTGTAGGTTGAGAATTTTTACGGCGTTGGCGAGCCAGAAAGGGGGAAGGGAAGAAGGTCGTCAAATTCGTGTAAAATAAATATTTGCCGTTTCATTTTGGAAACAAAAACCGTACAGTAATGATAGGCGGCGCGGAGTCGATGGCGATGGTGGTGCAAATTTGCCAGGCGAAATGAATGTTTACAGAGAACTTGACATTTCCGTTTAAAACTTTTTCGGGTTCGGATTGATGATGGTTAAAACATTCTATACATAAGGTGAATAAGCAGCGCGTCGTATACTTGGAGGAAAAGCAAGTTATATAAGAGCTTTGCTAATGTGAATGTCAGACAAAACGAAGGGTAACTAATATTTACGATAAACGGGCTCCAAAAAAGGGAACAAAAATGTACACTTTGAAAAATATAACTCTAATTTTACTTTTAATTAAGTTTCGCCATTAATCAACCCCCATATGGAATGTACCCCCCCGAACTATTAATCGTAGCGCCTGCCTTTTTTTCCCCATTTCTTTTTGTGAGCTTTCTCGCATTTCGATTTTACTTTGAAAAATTGTTTTCTTTCGACCTCTACTGTGCGAACCGTGCGGAATGCTGCCGAACGCATTCTTATCCTGCGTCTATACTTACTCTCTATGTGTACGTGCACTCAACATTGTTGCCCCCTATAAGACGAAAGTTTGTTTGTGTTCTTTTTTCGTTCTTTCATTTTCAACTTCTTTTCGTAGATGAGGGGATTGTAATGCAAGGAGTCTGTGTGGGTATTCGAATTTTTTCCCTCGTCGCTTATCGCGCATTAGATAGCTGGTCCGATAGGTTATAGAAATTCTAGCAAGTTTTATAATTTACATCTATCCAAGTTGTTGGCTCGGACTGACCAAATTTGATTGATGAATTCATTATGCTACAGATTTTTAAGAATTTAAAGCTCTTTTTTCATTTGCTTTGCCAGAGCATGGGGTAGACTAAAAAAGTTTATTGAAATACACTCACAAGAAAGTGTATTTGAATACACTCAAAAAAAGTGTATTGAAATACACTAAAAATTCAGTGTATTTCAATACACTTTTTTGGACTTCGATAAATCATTTAAAAAAGGGTATTTGAATATACCAAAAAAAAAGGTGTATTGGAATACACTAAAAAAAAAAGTGTATTCGAATACCCTTTTTTTAATTCAGTGAATCATTTGAAAAATATGTATTCGAATACACCAAAAAAAAGTGTATTTGAATATACTTTTTTTGGAATTCAGTAAATCATTAAAAAAAAAAATTTATTCAAATACATACACCAAAAAAAGTGCATTTGAAAACACTTTTTTGGAATTCAGTAAATCATTTTTAAAAAAGTGTATTTGAATACACCAAAAAAAAAAATTGTATTCGAATACACAACGGATGTGTAAAGTGGTAGATACTAGTGAGGTCCCAACACAAAATGGTACTAGTGAGGTCCTGAGTATTATTGCATTTTT
>FIZT01040236.1:0-10388 GCA_900065295.1 Paracoccus marginatus
AAAAAAAACGCGGATTCGTTGGATTCGAATCCAAACCACGAATAAAAAACTCAAAAAAAAAAGTAAAAACATGGATTCGTTGGATTCGAATCCATAAATTTGCCTATTGATTCGAATCCAAAAAAAAGTCGTGATTCGTGGATTCGTTTCAACCTTGGGATAAACGATAACGAACTGTACATACGTACAATATAGGTATAGGTACTAGGATATACACGAATAAAGAAACTGTATGTACTCACGTAAGGTGATCAGCACTATAGTGTTGATGACGATATATGATGTACTTGGATAGTGATAATACAAGCAAGGTAGTAGAAATGATGCATCATCATCATAATGATACATAATAAATAATACTTAGCAAATAAAAATGATAATAATAATAATAATAATAATGATGATGATAAAAAAGAAACGAAATGGGAATAGCGACAGAATGATAATTACAGCGAGAAAATCATCAAGTAGGTAGGTTGAGTACTCGGTACTCTAGATAGTGATGCCAGTTTAATTACGTAGTATTGCTTCGTAAGCGTGATATACTCCTGGTGCAACATCCAAAGCTTGCGTTTTCAAAGACAACTGAAATCGTGTAACACGAAGCTAACGTTAAAACAGACTCGACGTACACAGTATATGTATATACGTAAATGGTCAGAAGCGATGGAAAGTTCGACATCGCTTCGGCCTGTGCTTTGCGCCCTGGTACCCTACCATCTACATTGATTTTACGTACCGTAATATTAGGATTTCCTGGTTGTATTTTCAACTCATTCAGTACCCAAATACCGTTGGTCAACTTTAGCGATTGATATAGCATGTCTTGACCTTCGACGTTTCTTTTGGCAATATTGAAAACGTTATTTTGTCGCATCTTCTGCACGACGGCGTCTGTTTAAAAATACGATTACGATTACGATTACTATTAGATATTGTATGTATTCCACCTAGAACCTACATAATAATATGTATCTAGTATATACTCGTAGGTATATTGTATGGTAGACCACGCGGCCGGTACGTGCACAATGCACATTGCACAATGCACATGTACAGTACACCCAACTACTGCGTCGCGTCGTATGAAAATTACTCACCCGCGTTACATGGTACATTACGGATGGTATATTGCACTTCGTTTTGAGAAGGAATGTCTTTCCACGTGTTTAAAAACAATCGTTTATCCATTTCGCCATCTTCCATAAAAAACACGTGCATAGGTACGACGCAAGCGAAATAAAATATATCGATACTATTCTTTATGGCGACCTAAAAAAAAAAAGCCGGATAGGTAGCTGATCGACGGGACGGTACTCGAAGCGTCCCATGCCCAGGGGTCCCCATTAAAAATGTACGAATTACGTCCCATTGAATAATAAACGATGCCCGAATTGCGTCCCGTGACATCTTGAAGAAAGGTACACGAATCGCGTCCAGATCCAAGTTGAACAGGTCTCACGATGAGATTAGAATGATTTACAAACGTGTTGGTAGATGGGTAGAGGTACCTAGGTAGGTAGGTAGGTAGGTAGGTAGGTACTTCTACTGATGTACTTACATCGATGCATTCATAATTATCAATTTCATTCATTTCTTAATGAGTACCTACCTATTTAGTGAATGGCATCTATGTATATACCTAAATGTTTTATCCATTTCATGCTTGAAGATGAGATCGCACGCGAGGAAGGAATAAGGAGAGGTGTGAGAAACAAGTTTTCATCGCAGATAACATTGATCAACTAAAACGAAATGAAATCAGTAGGTTAACGTTCGTCAAAAATGTGTCGAAAAAATTTTTTCCGCCCAAGGTAAAATAGTACGCGAATATTAATTTTTACTTATTCAATTTTCAAGATTGTTGCGTTGACGCGTAAAATCAAAAGTTTACCAGCAAAGTATTTTTGAGCAGTTGGGTATTTATTTATTTCCAACCCTTCCCAGTATGTATGTATCGCGGGCGCAATTCGTGCATCTTTGATGGGGACCCCTGGGGATGGGACGCAACTCGGTATCGTGCGGTCATATACTACATGTACGTAAATATATGTAGTATAGCCTCGTATTCGTATAGGCTTCATTATCATTACTGTACCTGTAAATTGGTCAAGGGATCCATCCGCAGTACAGCGCCGCTTGTACTAAGAGGTAACGTGCTGTCTTGAGAGCCACCAGGAATTAATGGACTAACCACTTGCAAAGGTCGTTGCGGTGTTAATCCGAAACTAAATCCAAGTAAGTAAAATCAAGTACAGTACGTACATGTAGTTGTAGGTAAGCAACTACGAGTAGCAAGGTTAGCTGTAGGTACGCTCAAGAATTACCTGTTCTTGTTCAACTGAATAGCGAAATCCATCATCGGTTGCATTGCTTTGTTTTTAAACGTGAATTCCATATTTATTTGACTGTTTCTGCAATGCAAAGCCATCACATCAGTCAGCGTATGCGGCGCAAAAAACACGAAACGAATCACGAATTCAAGTGCACGCGCAAGGCACACTCGCAACTTTAGAAATGAGTGTAGGAAAATTCTTTACTTTCGCGAAAAAGTGCCCCAAACTTCCAATCCTTTGCCATTTTCAGCCGACAGCCATATTTGTTTGGGTGGCACGTAAGAAGCAGACGGTGGCGTGAAACCAAAAATATCGCCAAGTATTCCGGTTGTCGATTGCGAAACAGGAGCAGCGGTGGTGGTGGCAGATGTAGACGAGCCAACGTCCGAAGTCAGCTAGAAAAGCGAAAATCAAAATTGTCAATCGGTACGTGCATATTATGGTACATTGGTATTACGCGCGTTCGTAAGCATATCCCGTCACACGTACCAGACTATCGATGCCTGATGCTAGAAAATCTACAGAAGGACTAGGCGCTGTGTTATACGTAGGCGGCGGCACATTCAGATCCATACTTAATAAATCGCCGATGAGCGTATCTTGAGATGGTATAACGGCTGGTTGCGAGGCGATCGTTGTAGCCGTCGACGCCGAACTCGTGTCGTTCCTGCCAATTAATAACGAATGAAAAAAATAATAAAAATAAAAAACAAAAATATATGTAAATAAAGCGCGCGTGATGAATACCTCGCGGGCAATGATTTTCTGAAACCGGGTCTGCCTTCAACGAAAGCGGACGGCGGTTTATGATACACGGAAGCTAGACTAGAAATGTGGCATATCAATTCGTCCAGAAGCGTTGGCTCCAGCAAATCCGTTTCTTCGGAAATTAACGGTTTCTCGGCCAAGACGACTTCTTTGGCAGCGGCCGGGTCGGTGGAAAGTAAGCGCCAATAAATGAAACCGCGATCTCGCAAGTCAGGATTGTCAGAATCTTGCGTAGCCAGACTCAAAACCTACACGATGCGAACGTATATTATTGCAAATGGCGGTCGGTCAACATTGCGAGTATGA
Organism: Paracoccus marginatus; assembly: GCA_900065295.1. Lineage (NCBI taxonomy): Eukaryota > Metazoa > Arthropoda > Insecta > Hemiptera > Pseudococcidae > Paracoccus > Paracoccus marginatus. The sequence goes on from FIZT01040236.1 coordinate 3,411, forward strand.
AACTCAACTAGGAGTAGGAGCAGTGCAACGTTACAGGCCAAAAAAAATCGAGAAACAGCGACCGCCTACGCATGATAGCGCAGTAGGTACTAGATAGGTAGGTAGGTAGGCAAATGTAGTAAGTACATAGTACATATTATAATTGTAGCGTATAGTGATATTGTAATATGGTTAAACGAACGCACTTGTTGCACCAATTCTTGCGTGTCGGTCGGTCTTTTTAAGAATAATTTTACGATGGCGGTCAGCAATTGCAGCTGTACTTGCGTATTTTCGTCTTGAAAACCTTCCAAGAAACTTTCCAACAACTCGTCTGCGTTGTCTATACGTTCGGCGTACTCGCCAATTATCCATATCATCGACGCTCTGGCTTCGGGCTCGTCCAGCGTGTCCAAATTTTCGCACAACGTCGATATTATACTTTCGTATTTGTTGGGGTACTTGCGAAATATATCCTTAATTACGACGATGGCTTCTTGAACGACGTAGTTGACCTGAAACACGCAAAAAACCACTCTCACCGTTAGTAAAAACCTTGTTCCCGTACATCAAGTAGGTAGAGGTACCTGCGTACAAATTTGCGCGCCACGATCGATTATGGCTCTACGGCCATCTTACTTTGGTTTGAATCAGATCCAGTAAGGTTGAAACGCATCGTTCGGCCGACTGTTCTACTTTGATGGCGCATCGACCGATCGCGCGAACCGCCTTTCGCACAAAATCAACGTCCACTTCGGTCGCGTACTCCTTCAGTTCGGACAATACTTGGGCAATATTGGCTTGGGATGCCAAGCGGATCATGATATCCAACTTTTCCAATTTAACGTATATCGGATCGTTGTACTTGACGAAAAACACCTTCATTTCGTGCTTCAATATGTCGGGTCTTTTTTGCACGATCAGGTTGATGTTACGTAAAGCCACGTATTGCACTTCCGGTTCGGACGAGAGCAGAGTTACCAAAGGTGGGGCTAATTTCTTCGTCAACGTGGCCACGAAATCCGAATCGGACGGCAACATTTCCATAAATTTCATCAACACTTTAACAGCGGACAGTACGACGGCAGCGTTCGCGTGAGCCAATCTCGGCGTAATCCTTTCGCAAATGCTACCCGAATGAAAACCAATCGCGCAGTTAGTGTTACGTTTACACGTACATTCCAGAATCTGGGTGTAGTTAGATAACTCACCTCTGCGCTTCTCGATCATCCTTTGGAGCGTAGTTGGCCAACGAATCCAAAATGAACACTTGCCCCCATTCGGTGCATTCGTTCAAAGCAGTCAACAATTTGTTGATGGTTTGCGAATTCATTTCGATTAACATCGATCCACTCGTGTTGGTTTCGTTCATTTCCGAAAGCGCCGCAACCGCGTTAGCAACCACCTATCGTGCATTCGTTGGCAATTTAAAGGAAAATACAAAAATATGTTACGAAAAAGCTAAATGCACCCTACCATGGGATTCGAGTCGGACAGCAAATCTTTTAGCTGGTCTAAAAATCCTTGGTCTTCGACGAGCTGCGCGTTGATATCGTATAATTTGGCGACGCACACCGCCGCAGTTTTCCTAACGTACGGGTCTTCGTCTTTTAAGCATTTTCTCAACGGTTCGCACAGGTACTCGGTTATTTTATCGACTCGAATGCAGCCCATAGTTCGCACCGCTAACGCTCTAATAAGCGGATTTGTATCCTCGCAATCCTATCAACAATGACAATCGATACCATACGCGCGATTGGTTCGCATTACATCTTCTGCAAATCGTTATAGACGTCGCACCTTGCACCTACCTTAACGAATGTATTCACAGCCATAATAGCCATATCAGGGTGACTTTTCGCGTAATTCATCAAGTATAAATAAACCAATTTCTTCAATTCCAAATTATCCGTCTGCATGCAATTAACAACGTCGGGAAATAGAGCTGAGACGTCTTTACCAACCGTCATTGAAGCGATAACCTGAGTAAATTGGTGCAATAAATTATCGTAATCATCGGAAAATGAAAACAACTGACACGAAAACACTTACTTTCTTCACAGCCTCGCGTTTTTTTTCTTTTTTATCGCTATTCAATTCGGATTTCAATTCAAATATCTCCCCTTTCTTCGTAGTTGTGAAGTATTTAGAATCTGTCATGTCGATGAGTTACTTGACCGAGTTTAGAGTCCAAGAACAGCGTTTCACTTGAAAATGGCGAATGTTTTTTTGCACAGGAATTTATTTTACATCTATATCTGAAAATATCGATGAATACTTTCTACGTTAATAAATTCATCGTTTACCACTACGCGAAACACCAATGAATACGTACATACTTTCAGTGGGGTATAGGGTACTTGGGTACTAGCTACTAGCTTTTAGCTTTTAGTGCGGATTGCCTTGTTGAGGTTTTTTGGCATACAGAATAACGCTGAAAAACTGATCAACTATATATGAGCTATTTCTCCAATATCTCCATATGACGGGCGATTCGTCCTTCCTACCTTCCTACCGAAAAAATATCAACTAAATCAACGAACGCAAAACCCGCTGGAAGCTGGAACCACTATACTGGAACTAGAATGAAAACAGTTTTCGCTTTTCTAATTTTTCTAGTAGTACAAGTACATGAACGCTTCACAATCACCTCACGTCATTCCATGTCATTCACATTCACATCACAACATCACTTGCGTTGAAATGGAATTGAACCACCGACCGTAACCGTAACCGCAACCGCAACCGCGTATCGCCTACATTCATGCCAAAAGAACAGTATAGATGGCGGTCTGGCAGTAGTCCGGGGGGTCCATCGGCGATAAGTGCTACACTGCGTTCATCAAAACGGTTGAAAATTACAAATCAAATTTGACGCATAATAATTATTAATCTGATTCAATTCTTATATTGGAATTCTATGTATTTGTCATTTTCATTTCGAAACGATTTTCAATGCTGATAATTACATATGTATACTTACCAGCTTTCGCATAGCGTACGATTACTGCGAAGTACGAACTACATATATGAGACGATTACACGGCGAGTTCAATATTCAGTTAACAAGCTAGAAAATTCTAGCCTGTCACGCCATTATCAAATGCCATACCAACACGATACTATACTAACCACTCTCGAAATGACGGTAGGTACATGTTACAGATAGTCAGATACGTCTTATGCTTCAGAACCATTTACGCCTTCACCACAAATAATGAAAAACTTGTGAAATCATTTAGGAACAGTACAACTTTTTTTTTTCAATATGATTTATGGAATAGTTAACTTGATACAAAACAATAATTAAAATAAACTTTACACGCATTTACCATAACGTTCGGAACACTTCAACGCACTTATAATATTTAGGTTTTCTACTCTACCTATTTCATCTGCGAATGTAACGTGTGTACTAGATATAGAAGTACATAATTACAAAATACAGATTCCACTGTATGGGTTACTTACTCTAATTTGAATTTTACACAAATGCAGCGCGAGATCTAGGACAAAACGCTCAACCAATTCAGTAAGTTGTACCAATGAACCACTGAAATACTGAATTTTCGTACGCGTTGCTTGCAACGTAAAATTGGAATAGAAAGAAATATCCATATGCAGTTACTAATCCACCGCATTACATCATACCACCCATGCCTCCCATACCACCCATACCACCCATTCCTCCCATACCACCGGCACCCATTGGTGGTTCTTCCTTAGGTATTTCTGTGACAACAGCTTCCGCTGTGGTAAGCAAAGATGCAACACCGGCGGCATCGGTCAACGCGGTTCGAACTACCTGGAAAACAAAAACATATACATCAACATGAGCAATTGTGCACACATGTGTAAGCTCGCGTTTGAAAAATTGCGCCTAGTACATCGTATTAAAGCGTTAAATTAGAAGCATGCGTTATTACTTTGGTAGGATCGATGATTCCCTTCTCAATCATATTCACGTATTCGTCATGCAGCGCATCGTATCCGAAGTCACCCGAACCATCCAATACCTTTGATACAACTACCGCCGCGTCAACGCCCGCATTTTTAGCGATTGTCATACACGGCATACGGAGAGCTTTACGCACTATTTCGACACCAGTTTTTTGATCCTCGTTGACAACAGCTACCTTATCTAAAATTTGTATCGATCTCAATAATGCGGTACCACCGCCGGGCACAATGCCTTCTTCTACAGCAGCTCTTGTCGCATTCAGCGCATCATTGACGCGATCTTTTTTTTCATTCACTTCGACCTAGTAAAATTGAAACGGTAATCAACTTACGTCGCTGATAGCTAAAGTGCGTACTTTTACGTCGACGTGGGCACGTACTTCGCTCGATCCACCGATTTTCAAAACAGCAACACCAGAAGCCAATCTGGCTAGCCGCTCTTGTAATTTTTCTTTTTCATAATCCGACGTGGTTTCTTTGATTTGTTCTCTGATTTGCTCCGCTCTTCGATCAATATCCTCTTTCTTACCCTTACTCTGAACATAAGATGGAAAACGCCGAATAATATTGCGCTGTGAGAATAGGCGTGGATAAAAATAAAAATAAAAAAAGCGCGCACTCACTTTGAGGATAAGCGTGTCATCTTTGGTAATGACAATTTCGCCAACTCTACCCAAATCTGTTGCTTGAACGTCTTCTAATTTAACAGTTTCCGCTTCATCTTGAAATACAATGCCTCCAGTAGCGATAGCCATATCCTGCAGTGTGGCTTTTCGATTGTCACCGAAGCCAGGCGCTTTAACAGCAGCAACTTGTAATCCTATTTTTAATCTGAAAATGGAATCAAAATACGAAATTAAACGGAACCGGGTGACAGAGAGTGGAGGAAAGAGGGAGCTGGACAATTATCAAACAGTTAATGGAGAACCTGTTCACTACCAAAGTGCTTAACGCTTCGCCATCTATATCTTCGGCAATTATAACCAACGGTTTTCTTTGGGTATTAGCCAATTCTAAAGCCGGAATGATGGACTGGACGCTGGAAATTTTTTTCTCGCTGAATAACACTAGGGCATCTTGATATTCGACTTTGGCTCCTGAAACGTATCAAAGAAGTTCAATTTCGAATCTGGGGTGAAGAAATTAGCGCAGAAAACCAACACTACCTTTCGGAGTGTTAATGAAGTAAGGAGATATGTAACCACGATCGAATTTCAACCCTTCTATAACCTCCAGTTCGTCGCTCAATGTTTTACCATCCTTGACGGTTATAACTCCGTCTTTGCCAACCTAAGGACATCGGAAATTCTAATGTTAAAGTGGTCTTGGCAAACCATAAACGAGTAGTGGTTTTGCGGCACTATTTACTTTTTTCATAGCTTCTGAAATGAGATTTCCAATTGCTTTGTCGCCGTTAGCTGATATAGTAGCAACTTGAGCTATTTCTTCGGGTGTGGTAACTTCTTTAGAAATGGATTTTAAATTTTCTTTAACCGCATCAACAGCCAACATTACGCCTACGAAGAAGCAGAACGGGAGAAAAATTAAATTTTCAAAGTCGATAACGCGTACTCTTTTAGCTGCTGTTGACAATTAATCACACCTTTTCGGATTTCCACCGGGTTGGCGCCTTTACTAATTTTCTCAAAACCTTCCTTGGCAATAGCACGAGCCAAGACGGTGGCAGTGGTTGTGCCATCTCCAGCCTCTTCGTTGGTATTGTTCGCCACATCTTGAACTAATTTCGCACCAATGTTCTGGAATTTATCTTTCAACTCGATCCCTTTGGCTACCGTAACCCCATCCTTGGTAATTTTAGGAGACCCCCACGATTGCTCCAAGATAACGTTACGACCCTACAAATTCGTAATTATGTAAAATACAAGGCGCTGTAATGATGAATTCAAGCTCACGGTACTTACCTTGGGGCCCATTGTGACAGCGACGGCATCAGCCAGTACATCGACACCTTGTAACATGAGAGCTCGTACATCGGCACCGAACTTTACATCTTTCGCATAAGTTCTGTACAACATTGAACGACAGGCAGCCGATTTCAAAACTCGAGGTAAGCGATACATCTACGAAATCAAATAACTTTTTCATTATTTGTGCACGGTAATTGGAAAATTGAAATCCCGACCACATCGAAGTCTACTATCACAAACACGTGGTTTTACTATCACTTTGCAAATTCATTAACATAGAGCGACAAGCAATTTCAATGAAATAACACTTACTTTGATAAACTCCAAATGAAATTTCGATTTATAATTTCAAACCTTTCAGCACGTCAAAATTTATGAACAAATCGCAAGAATTGCAACTTTTGCCGGTTGATGGCCGGTCCTTTAACTTCAGCGAACTTTGATAAGTGAAAGAACAACTTCGTAAATCGGATGTAGAAAGTATGTATTCGCCTGGTATTCACAAACTTCATGATCGAGGATGATGCAATAACCTTAACAATCATTCGAACGTGCCTCGTGATCGAGCACATGAGCACGTGAGAGAATCTACAATCTAGAAAGATGTAGATGACATGAGTAATAATTGAACACATGACATCATGAGCCGAGGAGATGTCTTGTCTAGGACGTGCGTGCATCGATAAGGGTAGGGTGTCCGGAACCGCCCGGAACCGGTTTTCATTTTATGTACCGTTTCGCTAAGATCGAACAGTGCAGCCCAAAGCGAAAGCTCAAGTGTTGCTCAAGCTTACGGTAATGCTTACGGTCTTACGATGATCGTTCGGTAGTTAGGTGATCGGTCTTCGGTCAGTGATAACTGATAAGAAAGAGTGAACCACCCGAGGAACCACGTCCGGATCGAGATACAACTGGAGCAGAAATTTGACGTCACAAAATCGCCACTGTTGTCTAGAATTTTTACAGTGAGCAGGTTGCTGCGCGCGTGGCCGGAGACGACGCCGAGCGACGCGCGACCGGAGACGACGCCGAGCGACGCGCGACCGGAGACGACGCCGAGCGACGCGCGACCGGAGACGACGCCGAGCGACGCGCGACCGGAGACGACGCC
>FIZT01040251.1:0-41514 GCA_900065295.1 Paracoccus marginatus
TTTTTATAAACGTTGGCAGTTTTTTTGAGATCACGTATGGTAAATCCTCGAAATCAACATGTATTTTCGAGAAGTCTTTCATTGACATTACCCATCCGTTTACTTTCTCCATCAATTCTAATAACGGTACCTGTTTAAATCGTACAGCTGAACTTCTTTTATAGAATTCCACCTGATTTGTTTTATTCCAAAAAATTTCTTTGAATGAGTTACAGGCTTCCATATACGTTTTGGCCCGAAATTTCACGTTTTGCCAACGCAGGGACGGCGACGTTACGCGGTCGAATAATATTTCTAATTTCTTGTTCTCGTTTAAATTTCTACGGCTGGTAAGGATATCCAACTGCCTTAAAAATTCTATCGGCGTGATGTCTGCATTTGGATCGTATTTCGGAAAAACTTCCAAATTTACGGATTCGGTTATAACAGTTACTGGTGGTATATTTACCGGTGCGCGTAGCGATGAGATCAAGGTCGTTAACTGATCGAAGTTCATTGATACCATTGGCGACACTCCTGCAGCATTGTCGTTCCCGCGCTGTAACGTTTCGAATAAAGTTTCATTAGTCTGATCGGTACTCCGTCTGCTTCCACCCGATACCGGTGACGTCGTCTGATTGGACCCCGGTGGCGTATGTATAACTTTTCCAGCTTTGCCACTTCTTGTATTCATATTGCGGCTTTACACTCGAAAAGACAAAAATCAATTCTTTTATATTACGATTAAAATTCATAAACTCACTGTTTCTTCTCTTCTTTTCTTTTCTTTTTTTTTTTCAAAATCAAAACATATTACGATTAAAATTCAATAAAGTTCACATTGGCCTAGGGATGGGAATTTGTTTTACCGATCCCGGACGACGAGCCCCCAAATTGTTGCCGTTGATTTTTTAAAAAATAACTAACTTCAACTTCAATGAAAATCAAGTGCATTTTTTATTCATAACTAACTTCAACTTCAATTAAAATCAAGTTCGTAAGCATCACATCGATCCTCCCTCAAGGGTCCGAGTCGACTGCCCATAAAATACAATTCTAAGAAAGTCCTACGCACGAAAATAAACAACAACTTTACCGGCCGAGAATATCTACAATTGAACTCCATACCTATTTACGAATTGAGAAAACCGACCGTAGGTCATTTACAAACAAATTATGTGGAATTTCAACCGTTACAGAGTCAAGGATACATGGTGTGGTCGATCTATACATTACAGACTCGCCGGGTAATTAGAAAGGTCTCTCAAAGTAGCTCTGATTTGTATGTAGTACGTATATATTATGCACTACATCAGGCTACACGCACAATATGTAATCGTTTTAAACGAATTAGCCAACGTAATGGAAAATGGCAGCTGGGTACAGTGAAAATCACGCCTTTGTAGGTGCTTCGCGCCAATGAAACAATAAAAAAAAAAATAAAACAGACACTCTATACACGCGGATGATAAAAGCGAGGTGTTTTTACGCGTGATTAAGCAATACACGTTCGCCTCGTTTATCTGCACCGCGAACACGTAATGTCTGCAAATTAGTACATTACCGATAATTATATCTCTTTTGTGTTTATTTTTTAGCGTACGTCTGCGTTTAAGGAATGCCTACTGCTTGAGCTGGCATGGTCTGCTCTTTGATATCTACTTAATCGATTTAAAAATATCATTATTTGAGGAATTGCAGTTCGTATTGTTTCGAGTATCGATATCGATACCGAACTGTTATCGTGGAAAAGAATTTCTGTACTCTACGAACCTACGAAGGTATGCCCCCGAATAGAGCGATAAAGATGCGAGAAAGAATTTAAAAAATTGATCGATCGATCGTTGGAGTTATCAGAAAATGGACCACGGTTTTTGGCTCACAATTTGAATGCAGACTACATATTTAGATTACAAAATGGGAGGAATGTGTAGAAAAATTTTACTGATTGGAAGGCTCTAAATTTATAAACTGCTTGATCGGACTCCATCAAAAAATTTCATGGAGGAGATACCAATTTTTTCCTCTGAAAAAAACCATAAATTCTCAAAAAATATTTTCAGTGAATTTTTCTTCTCATAGCTGCTACTTTCATCTCCGGTCTTCCCCGATTCATCAATGAAATTCAGGAAGTACTTATCTAAAAATCGAAATGTTTCGAACAAAAAAAAATTCAAAATGCTATTTGTATGTACCACCCTTCCCTCTTTCTTGGCTCTTTTCCCATCTCTCATTTTGTCATCTGATTTTTAACAATCACTTTTGAAACTCACGCAGGGTTCAACAAATCAAAAATGCTTTAAGCCAATTTTTTCAACTTTGCTATTTTCCACGTTCTTACCCTTCCCTCTCGTCCCCTCTTTCACTTCATCGTATGATTTTGACGATCTCTGTAAAATTCGAATCTTATTTTTTTTCTAACTCTTCTCCTCTGACTATAGGACAAGAATTTTTTCTTTCAAAAATATATGCATACAGCTAAATTTTCTTTCAACCAATTTCAGTTTCTGGGAACAGAAAATTAAAAAAAAAATCAAAATTTTTTGTGCTTGAATTTTATATGTTCCCCAATTCTGTTTTTCAATTTTTTTTCCAATTTTTCGAATAAATTATTTTGATTTAAATTCCATTTTGAAATAACATTCCATCAATATTGGATTTTTTTAAATCATTCAATTTTTCTAAAATTTTAAATTTTCCAAATTTAAGATTTTTATAATTTTTTACAATTTCTTGAAAATTTTACAACTCCAAAAAATTTAGTTGCTCATCCATTCTACGATTTAATGTAAAAATTTTGAAGGAAAAAATCACTAATTTACCACTTCAATCTTATCTGAAAAATAAACATCAGAAAACACCTGCTTTTCGTCCAAACATACCACTTCGAGTCCAATTCTGTGCATAAAATTATCATTTAATAATCGTTCACACCTGAAACGATAGCTCACGTACTCACTGATATCACACACAAACCTTGAAAATATCAACTGCATGAAAAATCAACTGGAGTCACCACCTCGTTAATTTAAAACCTACTTTTTAATCCACCCTTTCTCATTTTCGATTAATCCCTGACACAAAACACCGGAAGAAAGGAAGTAACTTGGAATACGGTTTGATAACCGTCCAATTAACGAGCATCCCTTATACGTGAACCTCATTTCGCTCTCATCTCCATCCAGCTCGACGCACACACAGTTCGGTATAATCGTACCCTTCGGAAGGAGCTTCCGGCACTTGGTTAAAATCTTCAACGAGAAAATTACTCGTAACGAACTCGTTTACTCGCTGATGGTTGAGAAAGACGGTGAAAAAATTGATAAATAAAGTAACTCTATGGCAGGCACGTGACTAATACATCATAACGGATGTTGGTGCTCGTACGTATATGGCTAAGGTGTACGCTTCGTAAATGGTGTATCGAGATCGAGTGCCCAGTACGTACGAGTATAAAAACCAGGCCACATATAGGTGCTGGCATCATATTTCGTTACTATTATTGCCGTGCACAGTGGCTGGCGCAATGTCCTTTATTTATAATTCTGCGTATTCTCTTATCATAACGGTTCCACGAGTAAGTATGCGTTGTCGATGGTGTAGACTGCCCGAGCACACAGGAAAGTGAAACTGGATAAACATATTATACGAATATACATACGTAAATGTAAAAAAATGCAAATATTTCAACACCCGTCTTCTTCACTGTACGCATTGTCCTTTCTAATAATATTTTGTATATTTCCAGTGAAATCGTCAAAAAAAATTACCATTTCGAATACGTTAGCGAGTTAATTGAAATATTCGCTCGGGAGAGCCCAATTCCCATTCGATTAACACTTTTCGAGACGAGTTTCTGTTTCCACATCAAAAGTGGCCATTAACGTATGACCGATTATTCATGCACAAAGTAAAGATAAGTCGTGGCATACGTTGTTAGCGTCAACACCTTTATTTACATTGTCGTGTACGCGAAGCTCGAATGTAAAAATCAAATATCGCCAACCAGACCACGCAATCAATTCGCCCATCGGCCGTTGGCGACGCGCGAGTCGATCGACGCAGACAACAAAAGGCTGCCATTCTGAAAAATCTTTGCGGCAAATCATATGTACGTGTAGATCAGGACGAGTTGAGGAAAAAACCGTGCATCACGACGCGGCGTTATTAATATGCATACACCTATCACCTTTCAATGTATGTGTAAACTGAGCCTGCCTTCAGATTACCTATACGATATCAACTTCAGCTTTGGATGGATCTTACAAAGCGTAAAATTTCATTATTTCAATCTCCGCGTAACGAAGGCCAACAAACCAATCCCAATGCACGTGTTATTAGCGAGCTTAAAAAACTTTTTTTTCCCTAACCGTCGAGTAAATCGGGAACCAGTCCTGTACACTCTAATGCGAGAGATAAGAAGCTGAACAAAACGTGCCATTTATATTATTAAGATAGTAGGTAATTCTCCTAATGTCGCAAAGTGGAGGTAGCTTTACGACGACGGTAAAATCCATTAGAACGTAAGGAAGTGAGAAAAAAAACGCAGGCTAAAGCTTTTTAGCGATTCGAGCTCTATCGAGTTAATTATTCACGAGCTCGAACGGTTATTTTCCCGCCAATCTGAGTAAGTACATTAAAGAAACCGCGTGCTATATAGTGATGAAGAGAAAAGTAGTAGACTAGGCTCTTACACGAGAGCAACATATGTGATCTACATATTAGACCGTGAATTAACCTCAAGTTCAAACGTCAGCACATCGAGTCGTCCAAGCGAAGTGTGGATAGACCATTATGGACTGCCATCGTCCGAAGCGGAGCGGCTGCTATGTCAAAGACCTTTGATTTTATACGTGATCTAGCGATGATAAAGAGATTTCTTTATCTGAAAAATATCGCGAGAAGTTTTACACATGGTAAGTGAGATAAAAAGAGTTTCGAGTATCTGCGTGAGATATACTCGTAAAATGGGCGGAGAAAATTGATGAAAAAAAACTCCCAACATTTTCACAGTACGTAGCCTACGTACATACTACATGTACATGTACATACAAGGAGGCGCGCGGGGAGCAATGGACCACGTAAGAGAAAAATAAGCAGGAATATTTTCCAAAAATTTTGCAGGAAAAGCGCGGGATTTTTAACGTGCTCTCTCCATTCGAATCAGTGAAAAATAACTAGAAAAGAAGTCAAAATTGTACCACAGACAAATCAGTGAAAAAATCACTCAAATTTCGATGAATTTTCACCGATTTTTCAGTGAATTTCACTACGATTTTTTAGTAATTTTTCGTAGCATTGACTGAAAAATCGGTAAAATTGACTTAAATTTCACTGATTTTTCAGTGAATTTCACAATAACTTTTCATTAATTTTTTGTAACATTGACTGAAAAATTAGTGAAATCGACTGAAATTTCCCTGATTTTTTACGGATATGCCTGTGGTGTAATCCTGATTTCATTCCGTGAAATTTCCACTGATTTTGAATGAGAGAGTGTAACCATTACTTTCTGAGGGACTAAGGAAAACTGGTTGCCCAACATGAAACCGGTTTCAAAAATGCAAAAATAGAAAATAATGAATTTTTCGCGGCCTGTCTCTCATGATTGATTTTTTTTTATATCTACAGTTTTTTGAATAATTTTTTGAAAGTGGTTACGAAACATAAATCGGTTTTGAAAACATGAATTTGAACATCTATACATTTTTCGCTCATTATTTTCAATTTTTAATTTTTTTTTCAAAACTTCATATTTCATTTTTTTTAAATTTTGAAAACGCAGTTCGGAATCATTGAACCGGTTTATACGTGAAAAAAGATGGATTTTCCTCGTTTCGTCATTATTTTCAATCACTGCTCTTTTTGAAGGAATTTTGGAAACTAGTTGTGAAGCAAAACAGGAGGAAAAAATATATGAATCAAAAAATTATGCATTTTTTGCTATAACAATTTTTTTAAAATCAATTTTGAAGCAACAATTGAGATCCACTGAACCGGTTTCAAGACAAAAACAAATTACTCATGCTAACATCTCAATTTTTTACTCTTTTTTTGTTACTTTTTTGGAGAAATTTTGCAAAGCAGTTGAAAATGATAGAACTGGTTCCAAATGAACATAAATTAAAATTCCTAGATTTTTAGTTTTTGCCAGTAGAAACTAGTTTCTACGAGACAAAATATTGAAAATTCTTGAGAACTGCTCGTAGTTTAAAATCACCAAGGTGGTTTCAAAAATAAGAAAAAAAAATGCAAAACATGAAAAAAAAAACAGAAAACGAAAGATGTTTAAAAACCGTTTTCAGAATGAACATTTTTTTCTCATCTTTAATTTCAGGAAAATCTCGTCCATCGATCGAAACCACATTGGAATAAAAATATTCTTCGCGGCGAAGAATTTTTTTTGATACGTATATTTACTAGTTATAATCTTTTTCTGATTCATTCTTAGCACTCTCCAGACGTCCGAAAAACTCTTATTTGAAAAAAAAACCTCTTTGCTTTCAATCAAGTCAAAACTGATTCGATCTAGCATGACAGTAAATATTCTTACGCACCACGTTCCAAATCGATAATAATTCTCTGAAATCAAAATGCTATTCGTTTGAATTGGCTATTTTTGTACATATAATCCGCAAACAATAAAACGCAACGAAGGAATTTAATATTTGACGAAGCCACGAACAAAGGCGTACTTTTCTCAAGAATGATCTGTTTTGATTCAATACGAGCCGCCAATGCGGCCGCTGAATAGATTGCGTGACGTTTGTAAACGAATTATCAAAGAATTGCATCGAGCTCGATTTTTCATTTCATATTAATAACGCTGCAAAATACGTGTCCGCATGCTCGGAAGGTTTGAACCATATAGCGCATACCTGATCGTATCGCAACGTCGAAGTTAATTAAATTACTTGGCAAAATATTTCCAATTCGAAAAGAACGCAGCTGATTATTATAAAGCAGCGCACTGCAGAATGTACATCATCAGTGGAGAACAATACGTTAATGCAGTCTTCCTTTGCGACTAACCAAACTGCTTCAATTTTCCACTTATGTCTCCGGAATCGCCGCTGGTGCAAATAGCTCCAGCACCTCCGCCGCTGGCGGAAATAACTCCAGCCCCTCCGCCGCGGCCAGCCCAGCCAGCAGCGCCGCAGCCGCCAATAATTACTATATCTTCAAAAGGACGTACGAACGCGATGAAGAAAAAATCGTTGAAAATATTCAAGTACCCTTATTACGAGCCGATCAAAAGCAACGAGTACGTGGCGTCGAAGAAAGTCCATCGCGACCAGATCCAACTGTGCAATTGCGAAAAGATCATCGGTCTTCTCGGATGTAAGAATCGCAAATGTACCAATTTCCGTGCACAACGCGAATGCCCCGCTAATTGCGCCTTGGGCGAGTTATGCGCCAATAAAAGATTCAATAAATTGAAACAACCGAAATGTATACGTTTTCATACCGACGACGGACGCGGATACGGCATAAAGGCCGCCGAAAGGATACCAAAAAATACCTTAATCAGGGAGTACCTGGGCGAGGTAATCGATAACGATGAAAAACGTCGCAGACAAGAGCTGTACACCAAATTGGGATATCCTCCGGATTATTTTATGATCGTTGACGACAACCGTGTCATCGACGCCACCATCAAGGGTAACATCGCTCGATTTGTGAACCACAGCTGCGACCCGAATTGCGAACTACAGTCGTGGACAGTGGACGGAGTTAAACGTATAGGTGTATTTAGCATAAAGAATATCAAGCCTGGCGAGGAGATCACATTCAATTATGGACCTTCTTACCATCATATAGAATGCCACTGCGGAGCGAGCTCGTGTACCGGTTGGATTAATGGATTCGTTAGCTCGTATAAGATGCCTTCCAGTTGAATAAAATAACAAAAAAATCACGTATGTACATTTAACGAAATATACGACAGAATTTTTTATTAATCTTGTGCAGTACGTACACTACACTCGCAGCTTCTCGATATTTAATTTTTTTTTAAATTCGTATCACAGATGCCTCTCCCATGTCCTATTTAATATTTCTAACGCGCAAGGTAACATTCCAGCGAACACGTTGGAGGTTCGTGTAAACGGCAGCACGCTACCACTCCTTATTCTCGCAGCTCCTCTCGCGCTCTGCACCGAGCAGTACGCTCAGCAATTAAACGCGTCTCTCGAATTATCTCGAGAGTAAATTTACCTCTAGAGCCGAATTAAACTTTACACCACTGTGCAAAAGAATTAATCGTCCGGTTCCAAGTTCAACCTTTTTGAACGAGCCGGTCCGTGAAATCGTTCAAATCCGTTTGACAAGTTACAAATGTTCTAAATGAGTTCAGTTCACAGCTCACAAATGTGACTCACAACTCGAGCCCTGTGAGGGCCTTTTTTTCGGTCATTAAATCACCAGACCCATGTACCAGCCACGAGGTGAAATATGACACCTCATTTGTTTTACTCATACACACACGAAAAAAAAATCGAATACCTTAAATTCACTCGGCGGAACCAACAATAGTGTACGTTTTATCAACTTTATGATATATATTATATTATGTAGGTTATTAACGTCGTTGGGGCTTTCGGAGGAGATATTGTCAACGGAATGTCCACTACGTGGTGATGTATTGGCCGGTCGACTTAATTACCATCATTTGTATGCCACCGAGTACGAGTAAATATGCGTGTATGTAGTCTTTTGTCTTCTTTCATTGTTGGTACGTTGTTAGCATAGAGTCAAAGGTACATCGTGTCACACACGAGTTTCTAAATTGCGCGAATTTTTCGGTGTTGCGTTTTTCGACATAGCGGCCAAGAGCCGAAAGAAAGTTCGCAGAAGTGGCACCAATTAGGTTCAGTTTGGGTCATTGAGAGTGTTCGCAATTAGGTACTGAAGCTTTTTGGTTGTTTCCTGCGGAAGCAATTGATCAAAAGATGAAAAAAATAATTTTTCAAAAGCGGAACGTTTTTGTTAGGAACATTTTCAAGCTGAGGAAATTTTCAAAAACAATAGTTGGGAAATTGGGAATCACTGAACCGGTCTCTATAATGTTGGAATCAAAAATGATTCATTTATACGTACGAAAATGTACAACATTCATCTTAAACTTTTTCAAGTATTACGATTTTCTAAAAAAAAGACTTAGAAATGATGTATGAATCACTAAACCGGTTTCAAAAATAATTTAAAAAACACTACACAATTTCCAAAACTGTAAAATGAAACTTTTTTTCATTTTTGTAAACTGGTTATTTTTTTGACTTTTTTGGGATGTCGTCAGCTTCAAAAGCACATTTACAACCAGTTGGAAAATTTGAAATGCCCGAACCAGTTTCAAAAATTGAAAAAAAGCAAAAAATGCACCGCTTTGAATTAACAACTTTCATTCAATCATTTTTTGAACTTTATTTTTAATGGAGCCAAAAAATTATTGAGAATCCTTGAACCGGTTTTAAAACTGATTTAGGAACAACTGGCCGGTCTGTCCCACTCTAAAAATGAAAATTCTTTCATTTTCACAAACTGATGATTTTCATTCAATTTCTTTTGGGGTATCATCAGTTTCAAAGGAACATTAGAAGCTGGTTGTGGAACCCCTGAACCGGTTTCAAAAATAAATTTCTCAACTTAAACTCAAATAAAAACATACTTTCTTCTTATATGACGAAAAAAAATTAAAAATTCGATTTTTCAAACACCCTATGAATCAGGCAATTCGACAACAGTTTCTGGTTAAATTTAAGAACCATTGAAATTAAGCCTTAATATTGTCCGACCATTATATCTTGAGACTTTTTGTAAGGATTGAAATCAACGAATTTCGTGCAGGATTGCTCAAAATAACTTCAAAATTGATTTTAGGCCATCATTTCACTCGGCATTTTAATGATTTTCACTGCGTTTTGAGAATCACTAAAATGATGAAATGTTTATTCACTTTTACGCTTCACCAAAAATCTCAAGATATAATGGTCGGACAATACGCTATTACTATAATACTACAATAATAATTAGCAGCTACCAACCCCGAAACGCGTAAACGTGACTCAAATGCGATGTTCGGTTTTAAAATCGAAATCGGCTAATTTTTCTCTCAAACTTAAAATATTTCGAGACCAAACGAATGAGAGGTTTCTTCGAATCTCCGTTACTCTGCTTTTATGTTTACCTATAATTCCTGTAGTTCGGGAAAAAATCACGTAAAAGTTTCCATTTTAATACGGATTCGTTATTTTTTATCTCGTCCTAAAGGTTACCATACGAATAGATCTTTTCAACGTTTTCCAACAATACACACCGTACTAAACAGAAAAGATAAAAATCACCTGCACAGAAGAAGCAAAGGCGACCTGCCGAGAATCGTTAACGCTCCGACGTTTGTACCTGCCTGTACAATAAAAGAAGAGTCTTATCTGGATACTTTCCTCCGGCGTCATTTGGAGCAGACGTTCAGCAAATGGTTAAACTATCGAGATCAAAATAAAAAACTTGACCTACCATAAAGGTATAGGACAAATGAGAAATTTCATAAACCAAACCTAACCAAACCAAACGTCGAAGAGAAAAAGTGAACGCCGGGCGTTGATTATAAAACGATTGTTTTGGCGCGAATAAATCACAACAGGAGGGTCTACCCAGTCAAAGGTTGTAGCGTAGAAAAAAATGAAACCTTGAACATGGTTAATAGCCAGCTCGAGGGTATGTTTTCCAATTACATTATGGGAAATGGCATATCGTATTAGGAAAATTATAAGTAAGTATGAGCCCGAGGCGTCGATACAACTAATAGAGAGTTGCTTGGACAAATTTCTGCTTAATAGATTCCGCACGTCCTAATTTTACCAGCGAGATATGTTCTAACATACTTTTTTAAATACGCCGTCGTCTATTCAGTTTCTATTTCCTTATATTCGATTTGCTCTCGATTCCACTTTTGTACGGTTTTATTGGCGAGATTAATCCATTCGCGAGTATTTACAATTACCATTATAGCTATAGGTGAAAGGGAACCCATACAAATGATAATCAATCTCACAACCTGGTAAGTACACAATATACAGGCGGGATCCTCTATTAACTATGTCCTCGTAGTAAAGAGCTTTCACACATTTTCGTAAGCTGCTGTCGCATAAAATTCGTAAATAGCTCGTTTTACGGCCCTAAAACGAAGCCGATAGCGTACCGTCTAATAGCAGGTTTCGTTTTTTATTTATTGTTAAAATACCTTCGAATTGCGTAAACTGTTTGTGATTTGTGATACGCTGAATTCTCACTGCAATTTTGATTTACGATCGGTCGCAAGAATTTGATGTTATGCCACCTTTATCTTGATAAGAAGTACTGTGCATGTACATAATAAGTAGTAGTAAATAAGCTTCTTGAAAAACACTCAAGTCTCAACAAAGGTCTACTATTACCAAAAGAATATACTCTTAATGAATAATGATGATGATGATGACTTAATCAAAACTCTCGAACCATTTTGAATTCCAAGTCAAAAAACAAAAAAATTATGAATTTTTGCATCCCAAAGTTCATGAGAAATGTACTACCTTCAACTTGGAAATGAATCTGTGAGCTTGATATAGGTACTGAGAGCGAAAATCGAATTGAAACTAAGAGGAAATCCTATTCTGTTGTTGTTGAAAGTTCAACTTCATGAAATGAACATCAATATATTGAAAAGTTCAAACCATGCTTTTTAAAAAGTAGACAGCCAAGCACGATCTATCGTTTCTACACACATTGACAAGGAAACCATAGCACCAACTTATAAACAGAATAAGTGAAAATATCCAAAAACTCACCTCAACAAAAGCTCAACTGGTAATCCAAATTAAAAGCCAAAAGGCACACTTGAAAGATGAATTTAACACATAACACATGAAAAACAAAAACGACATTCACTCATTGCATTCGATTCAAACGCGTCACAAAACCACGTGTCTGGCATACTCTAATTATTTCGCACAACAGCACAGCACAGTCACTGACTAACACAAAATAAGATAAGAAATACCACCGAAAGTTCGCCGAAGTTGTAAGTTAATCGAAAATTTAATTAATGCTCGAAACAATGTATAAAGAATCTTAGATCGACACACATCCCGTACCATAGCTTCTAATAGCTCGTGGATACTGCTAGCATAAGGTAAACGTAAACAACGTCTCTGGTGATGAGGAACTAGCGTATTTAGATTTAGAGGGGTGGGGATTTCTATGCATGAACCTAAGCCAAGCCCGTAAAACTCGTATTCGTAGATGTAGAAGTACCCACTACTAATAAATGCTTCTATTTGCTTTGCTTGGTTTCTTATTTTTTCGTGATTTTTTTTCTATATTCGCAATTTTGCGTACGATAGAAGTACTTAAGTACGTATCCATTTACATATAACTATCCATCGTCCTCCCCATTTAGAAAAATTAATTCAAATTGAAAAGGGTACTTACAGTAAATCATCCGTCTACTTCATTGTGGATGCAGTAGAATAAAATGATGCACAGATTTGCGTACTTATTATTTTACGATTTTTCAGTTTATTTCAAGAAATAATTCTGATGCCAATTTCTATTTTTATTACAGGTTTTTCCAAGACACCATTCACTTACTTACAGTGGCGGCAAGTATGGTACAGCTCTGGCTCGAGCTGTAGGGCCCTACATGAAATGACTCGAGCTGTACATGAAAAAATTTTGAGCTATGTACAATGATCATTAAAAATGTTTCATTCTTCTCTCAAGTATAAAAAATAAGCAAAAATACACATTTTTCAACCCAAAATTGCAGTTATTTCAAGAATTGTGTCGAAATTTTTGCCCTCCCTTCGCTCGGGCTGTTTCTATTGCACTTTTCGTTTTTCAAATTTTTTTAGAAAAAAATCACTTTAAAAAATGACATTTTAAGGCTAAAGTCCTCCCCCCCCCCAATAATTTTGAACTATTTTCTTTAATGACTTTCGGTTTAAAAAAATTTTTGGGCTGTACACGAAGAAATTTTAATTTGCCGCCTCTGCTTCCTTAGCGTTGATTTGCATTGAAGTGAAGCAAGCTATATTTGAACTTCCATTCCAGAAAAAAAATTAAAAAGTACCTAGTTAAATGCGTGTGTTATTATGTATACTCACACTTAAACCTTTCTACTTGATTAAAATGATATCGATTCTGTTTTCTATTCAATTTCCAGCTCCCTCCTTTGCCCGAGACCTGATTTCTATTTAAATTTAGTAACACAGTATAATGTAAGCAAACGCAATACGAATGGTATCTTCACTATAAATCAAAATTAACCGATCCGATTTCAAACTCGTATATATGGTAGTCCCGAACCCTTTTTATTCGATGTCTTAAGTTATTTGTGACCACTTGTTGACTACGAGGAATCTCGTTATGTTTTTAACGTCTTTTAATTATTCCAACACCAGCTTCTCTATTCAAACTAATACTTCTCTCCAAAGGCAAAAGAAAACAAAAACATTTGCTTAAAGTGTTTTTGTATAGGTGAGCTACATATGTATACTTTACTTTCGAAATGAAGTACATATATAGGATAGGTAAGCAAAGTAAATTCGATCATGCATCGATAAGAAATGTATTCCGATTACGGTTACGACTTACGACAAATATGAAATATTGTTCTTGTGCCTAATTAAAGTTGTACGATTTCAAAACTTTAGATCGTAATCAATTGATGAAAAATTGTTTTCAACTGTGCATGAGCTATATGCAGTGAAAGGCTCTCATTATTTAAAAAAATTGCTAAGTATAAGAACTTTTTGCGAAAGCGAATGAAAAAATGTCAACATTTTTCAAAGCTTTCGTTCAAATTATACATAATTATACCTCATTGTATTAAGGAGTATAATGGTAATGAAAATTTTTAAATGTAATCAATTGTGGAAATTAATTGTTTTCAAGGTTTTCTATTTCTTCCTGTATGAGGCTTCCTATGAGCATACTTACTTTCAACACTTCAACATATTCTTCGAAAGAAATAATTTGCACTAGGTATAGGTACTCATATTCTGTGGTAAAGAGTAGCTACTTTCAACTTTCCTGCCCACTCTTAAAAATTAAAAAAATAACAAAAAAACAAAACTTGTATTTATTTATTTTTTTAAATTTTATTCTATCAGCATTCACAAATCCACGCGCTGTGCTTCACGTATAGGTACTTACTTACTTACTTGCTTACTTACTCGTGTTATTTAGAAGCAAACATGAATTAAAAATGAATCAATCCAATAAACCATTAACCATGCAGGTAATTTTCTCCGCATTGCGCCTATGTCATCTCGACTCTAAGAACAACTCGTTACAATTTTACAACAGCCATAAATTTCCATCAATAGCGAAATAAAAAATAAAAAGTTGAAATAATTAACCAACTTATCATTCCAGTCACTTATTAAGCGTAACAATAAAAAATGAAAAAAACACAGCTACGATCAAAACTTTTGTGTTAAGTATTGTAAAAAGTTCAGGGCCTTGGGCTAACAATGACCTAACCACGTGCCTCCGGTAAAATTACCGTCTTCTTTCACCTCGCTACATGATTATCTTACCACGACAGAAGGCTGCATCGCCGCTGGCAATAAATGGACCGACTAGCCTTAGAAATTCTCTCTCTACAAATGTATTAGCTTTCATAAGCCATGTTTCGCTTGTCTGCCGTTGATGATTTATTATTTATCTAGATTTTTTTTTTACCTGTACTTACCTATGTTTTGTTGGACACAAACTCGCGTTGCATTGTCAATCAAAACTCAACTTCGGGGATGAGGTATGTATTAAAACTCGTCATCGATCACAGATCGCTCAATTCTACGTTAGGCTGTATTTTGAATTTTTTTCAAATCGTGTATAGAAGAACGATAAGTATGTAGGTATCTCAAAGAGGTCATAAATTTTAATTTAAGTGAGATATTTCGAGTATTTTCGTCTCGATTTTATTTAGGTGTTAATGGAATTTTATTATCGATCGATCGTTTCGAATAATCTTTCATTCTATTCTACTCCACTAATCATCAACTTCAAATCATCAATTAGTACGACTCATATTCTATGTACATTGTACATAAATAGTCTTGTGAAACCCAGAAATAAAACCAAAATCTCATCAAAAGCAGCATTTTTGTCGATACTTATGCAGGAGAATGAAAATAGGTACCTAAGTATTGAAGTTTTCATTTTCTCGAATTTCGAAAAATTTACACATTGCGAATATGGTAGTTCTACTGACCGAATACCTGCCTCCAAAATTATTTACAAATCATTCTTGGATAAGAAAAAGAATGATTGAAAGTAATGTCAAATCATTTAGGTACTCGAGATTTTTTCCCACGTTTAACGTAGAAACATTTTTTTATGCAGTTAACGATAACAGATGAAGACTTTACTAGTGATAAAACTAATCATGTTATTGAACCAAATACGGTATAATCGGTAACGAATAAAAACTATGTACAATGAAGCAACATGCAATTCATTAAGGTAAAATACTTAAAATAATCGATACCAAGATGATCGATTTATATAAATACTTAATCTAAAATTGATGTAGATCACAAAAGTCAAGGCTAAAAACATAAATAAAAAACCCAAAGGAGGGTATGAAAAGCTCATAGGATTGACACACAATTCCACACGTTATACATATATAATCTTGAATACCTATTTTTATTCCTATCATCTGTTGTCTCGATCACGTTAGAATGATCAAATTACTAAAATTGAACACAAACATTTTGATTGATGATAAAAGTAAAACTTCACCAACTTATGAAAGAAAAATTTGATTTCGCAAGCTCATCCCGTTACGAAGTACTCACCTACTTTACATCTCAGACTGGAAATTAACAAAAACGCAATAATAAGTACAAAAATAAGCGCGGCATAAAAATAAAAATGCTTCACATATTAACAACAATTCGCGGCTAGATACGCAGCCTCGTCATTTAACAAAAATAATTCAAAAGCTTGATTGTTTAAGAAAAATTACATCAAAGATTAAGACGACGATTACAAAATATAATTTCGATTTTACAATTTGTCCGGCGTTATCTTCTTCGTCGCTCAATTTGATGGGCTCCACCCTATCCAGAACCCAATTATACGCGTTATTCCAAGTCAATCTTTTTAATTCTTCGATGACTTCTTTTCCTATTCTTTTGTTGTACTCATTTAGCCAGATTTTCTGAAACATTTAGGTAGGTATTTATCGTTTTTAAAAACTCGTTTCGTTTTCGACAGTAAATTATTCTATACGAGTGTTTACAATATTCTAATCGACGATTCTAGCGACAATTTACATATAGGTAGTGTTTAGGTAACTGTATATTAGTGCATCTTTCGTATGAAATTTGCTCGTTGGTTTAATCAATTTGAAATTTGATTACGCGACTAGAAACTAACTTGTTGAAGGCTTAGCATGGTCACGTTAATCATATTTGTTTCGAATGGGACCAGCGTTGCAGGCTTGAATGTCAAATAAGAACCGGAACTGAAGTTCTGCGAAAAAAATCACAACGGATTATAATTGATTTCTTTCAGTTAATTAATTATTTAGATACGTTAATGGTTTGCATGGGCCTACTTCTCGAACGACTTCTAGAATCATGCTAAGCTTCATTCCGTACACGTCTTCTTGGTAATAACCAACCTCTGGAGGTAAAATATTCGTTATTAGAGCGAGTTGAAAATTTAATAATTAAATATTTTTGTTCGAATAAAAGCACGTATGTAGTTACCAACTAATAGGAAATATCCCTCTTTTAACGTGTCGTTCAGAAGATTTCTGTAGTTTAAATCGATTGGAGCTGCAAAATGTATTTATAAATACAATCGCGTTAATGACTCTAAAGTATACCTACTAATATGGCTAGATGATCACTCACATTCGTAAAAATCTAAGAAAACTCCGATACCGTGGCCGGAGCCGTGCGGAAAGTCGATTCCAACCTCCCATAATGGTAACCTCGCTATGATATCTAATTGACTAGTGTACAAATGAGAAGGAAAAGTAAAGCTGGCCAGATTAATAAGTCCCATTAATAGTCGAGTATAACGCTCTATATGCTCCAGGGTAATTTCTGCTTTATCCATCATAAATGTTCTGGCCAGAGCTGACGTGCCGCCTATATATAAAGGAAAAACGACAGATACATAGGTATTAAAGGAAGTTTACCCAAAACCAGCATTTCAAAACGATTCCACTTACTCCAATAATGTGCTCCGGAATCAATTATCAGCAAAGCATTCTCTTCCAGCATAATATTAGTGAAATTATTTGGCACGTATAAAGGCATTCCCGTATGTGGCCCTGACGACACGGACGTCGGATAACTTATACTTCTGGTGCCCGCGTCATCAAGACGTAGTTGATTGGTAATGTTGACGACTCTTAATTCGTCCACCGTTCCCGGTGATCTTTCCAGCTATCAAAGGGGATAAAGATGAGCAGTTTTTAAATCGGTCTAAATTTTTTGCAACGCGAATAATGGATTTTACCTCGTCGGCGATGCGAGCCATTATATTACAAAATATCATCGCGTCTGTGACTTGAGTTTTTCGCATGCCTTCTTTTTCGGCTTCGTTTTTCTCGGCAATCATATCGATCAAAGGGGACGGAATCATTCTGCGTTTTTCTAACGATACCTACGAGTAGAAGATTTTTATCGATTAGGTTCGATTCGTCGATTATCGATATGATGAGATCGTCGTCTTACAGTCAACTGTATTCCTCTGCTGACTCCAGGACTGAAATGAGACATCGAAGGTAATATGACTTTTTTCCACGTTTGAGATAGTTTCCTCAGATCATTCCACACGGCGTCGTAATCGTGTACTCTGAAACGGAAGTTAAATAATCACGTCGTAAATTTATTTACCATCATCATTGTTACAGATAATAGAATCTAGCTGTCCAACTGACCTAACACAATTCGCAGTAGCGCAAGATTCCGTAGCCAAATGAGCTTTTACATCGGTCAGTTTATTCTGAGCAGTATACAAATGAATTTGATCTTTGGTAACGATAAGATAGGCTTTGATAAAAGGCGCGTAAGGTAGATCAAAACCTCGTATATTCAATAACCAAGCAACTTCGCTGAGCGCAGTTACAACCATGGCGTCTACTTCTAGATTTTTCATCACGTTACGTAACGAGTTCACTTTTTCGATCCACTCTTTACCTGCAAAAAGTACAAACGACACTTCGGATAATTATTTTCTCAACCTTATACGCGTCTCGAGTAGCCGGTAGTCGTCACCGACCGGAGTTTTCTTTGCCCAAAAAGTACGCTGGCGGGACAGGTGTAGCGGCTCGTTCATTTTCTGGCCAAATTACATCGATTAGATTCTGAGCGATTGGTACTAATACCAGAGATTTGGACGATGAGACGGAACGACCGATTATTTCCCATTCGGTATTCGGCACGTACTTCGGATCAGCTCCTATTCTTTGGCCGATCGGTAATTCTTGAATTAACCACTCGGCGGCTGCTGTCTGTCGGCGAGAATTTAATTATAATGCCAAAAGTTGCATGTATAAACGGACTCGACGCGAACAGATTTATAGTGTAGGTAACATAGCTATATGTAAGTTTGCTTGGTACTGTGTGACACCGGGTCTCCCCAATCAATATCATTCAACAGAACGAAAAACCTTTTGACAATTTTGCACTCTGGGGGTTTGTTTTATCGTAAAAAAATGCGTAAAATTTCAACAACGTGTAAACGAGTAAGTTTTTGGAGCGGATTTTGTTCGATTATCTACCACACAAATCATTCGTCAGTGATTCTAAATGTCTGTTTACTTTTGAAATTAATCGGTTGGTTTTATCAATTTTTCGAATCATCGGGAATGTAAACAGCGCGGCTTATGTCACTTAAACCCTCTAATCAACTAACTATCTATATTCTATGCCTACGTATGTACTTGGAAAAAAACTGTTGAGTCATTTTTCAAAAAGTAACAATCATCACTTAACATCAATTATAGTATTTTCAAATGTCGTATTTTTCATAATATTATAGCGGGGGATATTATTTTATTTTCTTGAAACCACTTTATCAAATATTTTTTCGTAGGATTACTCTAGTGTTTAATGTACTAATGAACCGATATTTAAAATTTCGTTGGTTCTATCACCTGTGAAATTAATTTTCAAAAGCTTCAGAAAGGGTGCAGCACAGTAAAAATGATTTTTTGGCCCACGAAATCATAAAAAGAATTTGGACGAAGACGAAGCCTACCGCCTACCCCAAAAAGATTAACCATGATGAAAATGAAGCAATTATTTTCCCAATTTTTTTCGTTTTTTGTCAAAAATTTGGATAAAAATTTCGCGTGTGTTGGACAAATTCGGGGGGGGGGGCGGGTTCAATGGAACCTCAAATATTTTTTACATAATTTTTGAGCAATTTTTTGCCAGTGGTACCTAACTGTTTATTTGGAAGTTTTTTTGTTTTTTTTGTTTTTTTTTTTTTTTACGAAAAACTGCCATAACTGAGCCAGAAATTGGCGGAACATTTTGGGATTTTTTTTTTGTAAATTATCGAGTAGGTTTTCCAAGTCGACGAACGATTAATTTGGACTGAAAGGAGATCTCGTTTTCGAGAAGTGAAAATAGTTGCCAGTTTGATACACGAAGGCGTAGCAAATATTAATAGGTATTTTTGAAAAAAATCTAGTCAGTGGTTACTAATACCAACCATCATATTATCTGTTTTGTAAAGTATCCAGTCGCAGGACAATTCATTATTTGCTTGAAAATGATGAAGCTCATCTGTCCATAACGCTGACTTATTTTTGGTCACGATTGCTAATCCATAGTTCCCACTGTATCCCGAAATAAATTCCAGTCTTTTGTCATTGTCTGCGGTGAAATCGTTCTGAAAAAAGAGTAAAAATATAATTATTTACGTAGAACGACAATATCTTGTAATTTCTTACTTTGAAAAATTATTAATCGAGACAGGCTCTGGTTTTCTGGTAGTAAACATCATCTATCAAAAAAACTAATCACCAAATCGTGTTCAACGACTCAATTTACCCCTTCATACACTTTTTTCGCGACCGCTTTGTCTAAAATTCCCAAAATTGAATTTTCACATCGAGAATTTCAAGTTTCGACGGGGTACGAGGGTGAATATCGGTCAAATGGAAATTCCAATGCCAGATTCGGTTTCTGCAGATTACATTATACCCCCATGTACTAGACACTTTTTACGAATGTTTTGGAAAAATTTTAAAAATTTGATTTTCAAACCACTTTTCCCCTGAAAATGAAGGGAGAAATCGAATTTTTCAAGTTCTATCAAAAATTATTGCCAAAAGTGACTAGGTGGGGGTAATTTGACCTACAGAATTTGAACTTGTCATAGAAATTTTCATTTTAACAAAATTGATCCATTTAAGGGTGAAAAAGGGGTAAAAAAATTTGTTTTTTTGCATTTTTGAAGGTCTTCCACCCACATGAAAAATTCTGAAAAAAATATACTGTAGGTATAAGTACATCTAGACTAGGTACACTTTAGAAAAAGTTTTCAAAAAAATTCAATTTCTTTACAATATTTTAGAATTTCTTTCTGATTTTTTTCTGGAACGAATTTTGAGTTTCTATGGGGTGCGAGGGTGAATATTGGTCAAATAAAAATTCCAATGCCAGATTCGGTTTTTAAGGGTCAAATTACCCCCATCTAAACATTTTTCGCAATAATTTTGGCGAAACTTGAAAAATTCAATTTTTTGACTAATTTTTTTCTGAAAATACAGGTGAAAAATCAACGTTTTCAGGTTTTGCCAAAATCATCGCGAAAAGAGGCTAGGAGGGGGTAATTTGACCAACAGAATTTGAATTTGTTGTCGAAATTTTAATTTGATCAAAATTCATCCATTTACCTAAGGAGGAAAAAGGGGTAAAAAATCTGTTTTTTTTTTTGCATTTTTGGTCTTATACCCGCATAAAAAATTCTGAAAAAATATATGCTGTGCATCTAGACTAGGTACAAGACAAGTACAGTATACTTCAAAAAAAGTTTTCAAAAAATTCAATTTCTTTACAATATTTTAGAATTTTTTTCTGATTTTTTTTTCGAACGAATTTTTATTTTCTAGGGAGTGCGAGGGTGAATATAGGTCAAATAAAAATTCCAATGCCAGGTTCCGTTTTTGCGGGTCAAATTACCTCTATGTAGACACTTTTCGCGATAATTTTGGCAAAACTTGAAAAATTTGATTTTCTGACTAATTTTCTTCTGAAAATACAGGTGAAAAATCAACGTTTTCAAGTTTTGCCAAAGTCATCGCTGATCTGCCAAATCTGAATTTGTCGTCGAAATTTTTATTTGACCAAAATTGATCCATTTAAGGGTGAAAAAGAGGTAAAAAATTTGTTTTTTGCATTTTTGAAGGTCTTCCACCCATATAAAAAATTCTGAAAAAAATATAACATGTTCATCCAGACTAAGTACACTTTATACATTTTTTTTATAATTGCACTTGTGAAAGGGGTTACCAAAATGGCCGTTAGAAATCTCAAAATGCCCATTTGACCTTGAAAAAAAAATACTCGATTTTTTTCAAAAAATTCTATAAATAGCAATTAATAGTACCTAATCTAACATTCCTGCAAGTTTGAAAGAATTCGATTGAAAAGTACGAAAAATAAAAATTTTAAACGAAAATCAATGTTTCACCCCCTAAAAGAGGTTAGGAAGGAGGCAAAGAGGGCCAATTTCACTTGAAAATTTCAAAATACGTTCTCAGGTTCAATTCGCCATACTCAATGGGCTATACCTACCCTTTCTCAGTTTATTACTTCATTAAAAAACCTAATCCTACATTCGATTTAGTAGGTAATATTAAAAGTAATTCCAGATCTCGAGATAACTCCCAATAACGAAACGCAAAAAGGTTCTCAACTTATGCTAATAGGTACACATGTCGTACTTTCCATCACGTAGGTAAGGTAACAGACGACCATTGCACAATGTAGGTAAGCATAAAACACGAAAGATGCAAATGAATTGCAAAATCGCGACTGCTACCAACTGCCATCGAAAAAAGAGACTATACAGCTTTCGCAAGAAAAAACAAAACAATTATTAAAATTTTTAGAAAAAATTTAAATAATGCAACATTCAATGTTGAAAGTTGAAGGTTGTTCCTGAAAATTTCAACGTGCCTTCAACCAAAGCTGAAAAAAAATCGCGTGTCTCTAAAAAGGCAGATTTTAAATGCGAATAAATGAGCCAAATACCATATGATTAGGCTCCCCACATTGTACGTCTATGTACGTACACTAAACTGCCAACCGATACCACCGCAAAATTACCTACCAACTTCTAGAAAAAGAAAGCCTTACTACGTATTCGTGCGAATCGCCAATAAGTACGTTTTTTTTACGAGCTTTCCAACCGATTCGGCGTTAAACTGCACCTTGCAGAGAAAATCCTCAAAATTTAGCTCGGCCAATGGCCATTCAGAAATGCCCAATAGAATAAAAAGTTCAAGAACGTTGCCCTTTTATTATAGGTTCTTCGGTCATTCGAATGCTCCTAAAATAACCGTCAAGATGAAATACGCGTAAAAATCGAGCTTTAATGTGAACGAACTTGATCTGATAATTACGGTCGATGCGGATATCCGAATAATATAAAACGTAAGTAGGTACGCGAAAATTAAACGAAAAGGTGCTTTTGATACACCCGACCGTATGGGTTTTGTAATTTATAAGTATGTATAACGTTTCATCGTTTTGGTAAATTCTATACTCTTGAACCTAAACTATATCTACCTATCATTTTCTTACAGAGCCAACGAAAAGAAAAGTGTAAGTGTAACATATCGATACATACTCACCATGTGTTCGTCGAATTGCGTGATCAAGTACGCTTCTAAAGGAGGTCCTTGTATCGTCCGCACTTTGGTCATCTCTTCTCGTAATCTACAACAAAGGAATAAATCAATTCAACAAAATAATGTCGATAATGTTGCGAGCACGAGTTTGTACCTTTTAACACGGTCCGACGTATCCACCCTGTTCTGAGGTGGCGGCACATCTTTCATCGGTGGACACAATTTTCTGGTAACTTCTTGCGTCGTCGTTTGTCCATTTACCAGCACATCGACAAACAGCCACACCACAAGCAAACCTGTTCGCACAAGACAAAAGTGTTACAATCACCTTCACGTTTCATCGACCACCGAACTAATTAATCTCGCGACGACCGAAAAAATTTACATCAACCCGCATACAATTTCGCATCGCTATGTATTGAAATTCAAAAATACGTCATCCTTGAACTATAATAAACATCGGCTGGCAGCAGATTCAATTTCCATTTCGACGAGTAAAAATTCGTCTAAAGGTTACAAACAGCTGGTAAGGAAGTACAATATTTTTATTATCTAAAAAGGTGTCACGTGAGAACTGTTTATAATTTAATTTAAGACATCTTCGAATGATTTTCGTATACTTAATACTGTACAAGCGCGATAAACAAAAGAATAGGTTTTTTCATGAAAATCTTGACAGCTGAATGATAGTTGGACTCCATTAAGGAAAAAAGAACTCCGCAGGCGATATTAATGTAACTTCCTCGGAAGCGCAGACAACGCCCAAAATAATGGCACACTTCGGCCCGAGACATTTAATTGCGGAAATATTTATCTTTTTTTTTGACAATAAGTTATTAATTCCAGTTTTATAAAGTGTTTGTATAGTAGGTAAGTATTTATCGGCTTATTGTCTCGATCAAGATTATGGGATTTTGAAACGACGTGTATGAATAATTAGCTCAGCCATCGCGTTAACAATATACCTGCGTTCAGTCATTATTGTAGACCTTGATGATCTAAGGGAAGATACAATTATTGCAATCGAGAAAATTATTTTCATTGGTCGTCGTATAGTAAAGATGAAAAAAGTAACAAATTTAGGTTATCGATTGTAAATAAATACAGATATATATTAATAAAATATAGATTGAGCTGGTTTACGCACAGTATGGCATCTTTTAATAGATCATTGTTGTCATCGTCTATGTATATTACCTACTCTATCGCTTGTCAAGTGAATTTTAGATAGGTAAAGAAAAGAGTATTTTACTAAACGATCATCGCAAAGTGTGAAATCGTGACAAATGGAATATTTTTATTAAATCGGATCTCCTTTCCTAACGAGGGCCTATTATATTAATGAACTATGCACGAACTTCTTTTTTTTTTTCAAAATTCTAACACGCAAGTAAACATAACACTAGGCAATTGACGCTATACTAAGTAGTGAAATTAAAACAAATTATTTTTAAAACTTGAATAAAAATCGATTCAGGTAGGTAATAGGTAT
Organism: Paracoccus marginatus; assembly: GCA_900065295.1. Classification (NCBI taxonomy): domain Eukaryota; kingdom Metazoa; phylum Arthropoda; class Insecta; order Hemiptera; family Pseudococcidae; genus Paracoccus; species Paracoccus marginatus. The sequence continues at coordinate 24,348 of FIZT01040251.1, forward strand.
ACAGAGCGCGAAATCTTATCAAGTTTCGCGTGCTAGAACAAATATTTGGAAAAATGAAAAAAAAAACTTGCATGATTTATGTTCAAAGCAAAATATTACGAATCGATTAAAAACAGATATCCAGCTGTTAATTCGTCGATAAAGCCGGAAATTTAGCGGTTAATTAAAGCACCTCGAGAAGTGTAAGCAAGTATAAAACTGAACGAAACTGATTAACGATATCGGAACGGAAGAGGGTTCTTAATGAAATGGAGTGTCCGAGTTACGGAAAACGCACCTTATGGAGTGCAAATTTTTCTAAAATTAGAATCGGGAAAAAATGACCTAGATTTTTAATTAAAACATTGAGTATACACTCAGGTAACACTTCTTAATATTTACGTTTATTTTTTAGCTCATGTTTATCGGCATGCTGATGCCGTGACCGAACTAGAGGAATTTCACGACCGAAATTTCAAAAGGTTAATTGATACACTATTTCAGATTAAGGGAGAAGTATACGTTAAATGTCAGTTTGTTAGTAGGTTAAATTTCGCGTTGGGCAGCACCGATAACTTCATTGGAACGAAAGTCTGACATTTTACGGTGTATTGTTAGTGTACCGAATTCTCCATGCAGATTGTTTTTTATGGTGGTGAATGATATAAAAAGTAACTTGAAATAGGGGTTTGGTTGGGTCTTGATCGCAGAGATATGTATGTATAGTTTTCACTAGGTACCTTTGCCGGCGCCAGCTTGTGCAGAAAGGAAACCGAACTGGAATGAACTGGAATTGTATTCTTGGCAAATAATCTAGATTCAAATTAACGAATAAAATCACTGAGCAACCAAACGAGAATAAATTCACCAAGTCATTTAGATTGAATCAAACATTCAAAATTTTGGGCACCATGGCAAATGCATCACCTTATCAGTTTTTCAATCAACAATTTTGTTTACATACACAAAATCAAAATTTTTCAGTCAATGTTGCCATTTTAGTAGGTCTAATTGCCCACATTTTTATGATTTCTAAAATCTGATCATTATTTTCAGGTGTTGTTAGGCGTTGTAAAGGATTACAAACAGATTTGTCGCTTTTTCGGAATAAATAGGAAAAAATGGAGTTTTTTCACACATTTGTGTACCAAAAAGTTACGCTGCGTAACATCCTCATTCATCAGTCACTTCGGTCACTCGGCAAATTTTCATCTCCATTCAATTCGTCCATTGTCATTTTTTATCCAAGTTTAGAATAATTCTATCAATCGTAAGTAAACACTTTCAGTTCAACGTTTTAATGACTTTCTAGTTTCTAGTTTCATGTAAATATTCCTTTTTAAGGTGTACCTACTCTGTAGGAATAGCAATTTGATTCCTGTTCTTATGTTCACTACACACAGAATTGCAAACTCAGCACAGAGACTGTCGAGACAGATCCAAATCAAACACCGATCAAGTACCAGAAATCACGATTTATATCTGAACAGCAAACTCGAATAAACGTATATGTATGTATAAGTGAGTCTACGTATATGCAATCCATATTTTACCGAAACGTTTACTACAATCTGAAATTGATTTATTTTTAGAAATAGCTTTACTAAATATACCTTCAAACTGGGAGGGCACAAAAGCCAGAAGGAAGATGTAATGCGTTTGGTCACGGATGATATCGTATTTGGGGTTGTTCCCCTCTTATTTTCTTCAACCCCGGCGGAAAATCCAGACTACCTACCCACGAGGAAGGTATAAAATGATTTTCCGAGTAGTTGATGATTCATTCGTTGTATCAAAACGAAAAGAATGCACACACCTAATGAAACCTACTACTTTCTGTTTCAGTAACCACTTAATTCGTATTAAAGGTGTCCGAATAAAGGTCGAGTTTTTTTTTTTTTTTTGGACACTGGTATCAGATAAGTGTTGGTAGCGGTTACACAACTTCTTATCCATCATTGCGGAGTCTTGAACACCCGTGTCGCTGGTTACGGCGTATAAATAAAAAGTTGACACGCGAAAGCTGTACAGCCAAGTTGTATTTAGAGAAACGTACCTACGCAGGTATATAATGCAGCGAAAGGGGGAATTTTAAAAATGGCATAAAAATATTAGTGCTTCTTATCACGAAAGTAATGAAAATTAAATCTTTCTCTTTATATTTTCCCTTCGAAATTTCATTACCAAAAATAAAATACTGGTAATGCGAATTTTTTCCAGGTTCAGCCTACGCACGCCTATGGGTGCCGGTATGAAATTTTCCAAATTAAGAAAGTAGAAAGTTCTTGACCTTTGGAGAATATTTGGTTTTGTATGCTGCGGTAAACAAACTATGCAAATTTAATTGAACCATAGCGAACTAAAAAGGTGGTTACTTTGCTTCCTATTTTGATAGAGTTTTCACACTAAAGGAGTTGGCCAACGTCGCGTCTCAAGTGTACTTGTAGTATATTATGTAAATTGGGTATAAAACAAGCGCTATAATGGTATTTCTCACGTAATGTACCTCAAGCAAATAGATCGCGTTACAAAATTTCAAGACATTTTTGAGAAAATAACAATTTCACGTTTATTGTTCGACAGAATAGCATACCATATAAACGATTAGTACTTTTGCATTTTTTCCCCAAAACGCAATTCGACCATAAATTACACACTTTTAAAAATGTCGCTAAATAATTTCAATATGGCTCATTAATCCGTAGTAAATTCTAATAAGTGACCTTTGAAGGTTCTTGCTGCGGAATCGATGCACATTTCTCTTCTATCGTTTTTTTTTTTTTTAACTGGGATTTTCCAAACGGTTAATTGAATTCCGTCGAACCGCGGAGAAAGTATAAATTGTACCCTTGAACGTGACGTAGTTTATGAATTTGCATTTTGTTATAGAGGTATTATTTGTCCCATTTTTAAAATTTCGGGGTTATCTTGAGTATTGTTTGGGCGCGTATCGGAGTCTTTCATGTTTATAAGATTATACTATTTTGGGCAAAAGTAAAAATTACCAGTATTTTGGAATTGTATGTAAATAGGTCGGAAACAGAGTACTTAATGCACGCAACATTCATCAACCGTGACCGTTTTACAAATGAACTTCTACGAAATGAATTTGACGCTGGAAAAACTTTACAACTTTCGTATCGCGATCTAAAGGGCGAAAATTTATTTCGTTTTTCCATAACCGTGTTAAATATTTCTGTCGTCGCGGCCGCCGCGTCACCTATTAACACGTTTTACCAAAAAAATTCCATCTAAATTTGGTGCTAAATTTTTTCCATGGATTAAGACTGAGATTATTTTTTATTTGTGCGGGTAATTCCAAATCGTTATCGAAACCCAAACACTGCGTAGATACCTACGTACATTCGTACATTTCATTTTAAAAACACGAAAATATAGTACGGCTAATATTTCTTGATATTTCACATTTAAAAAGCCATACTTTTATGGTATAAGAATCAATGTCTTCATTTTAGAGAATTCTCGTCTCGATGTTTCCTCTTCAACAAATTCTCCTACCTGTCTGAAGGTAGCTAATCCGATGCAATTTTATCATTGAATTTACAAGTCGTTTGAGAAAGCGATTCCATTCAATACAAAACTAAATTCACAATCCTTCTTACTTTTCCAGCTCGACGAATCGAAATATATGAAAATTGCTCATATTTCCCGAAGCGTTTTTCCATCAGAAATGACTAACGAATCTTTAGCCAGTTTCGCATTTTTAATATCGACGCCAACGTAGTGAAAATTGCACTCACAATGTAGATAATTTTCAAGTACCTACGTAAGAATCTTTAAAGCCTGCTTGATTTTTTATTAAATTCGACGTACCTATTTGTAACTTTATAAATTATAACTTGCAATTTTCCGCAAGAAATTTCAAAAGCCGGTGCACCTTGTTCGTACAAGATAGGCAAATATTCACACATATTTAGTGCTGATAGCTGATTCAATAACGTATTCAGAAAAAGTATTTAGATTTGCGGTGAGTAATTTTGTATTTTTCGTAGTTTTAACAAATAGGTTATAATTTTTCGTTCAACTTTCCCCCTAGCCTTGGGAAACTTTCAAATTATTCTTTTCTATTTTTAAAAATCAAGTACAGTAAAAAAAATAGGGAAAAAAGCAGCAAAAAAAAGACGAATAACTTACTTCGAAATATCATCTTGTCAGAAGTTCGTACGAGTCGCATTTATCACCGGCACCATAAACATGAATGTTACCGCTAAACAATACCGAATCATGTAATGTAATAAACTATTTGAAAATGTAGCTGCCTAAAATTACGTTCGAAGGAATCGTCGTCTAGAAGGGAAACATATCCACCGCCTTGTGAAAAACACTCGGCGCAGTCTCTAATTAAACTAAGGTTTTTGTTTTTTGACTCATGCATCGGTAATAATAATTTCAGGATGGTGGCATGGGGGGCGCATCCGAAGGGAAATTCAAATGATTTCTTTTCAAATAATGTTTGTTTTTTCAGTTTTTTTTTTATTTTTTTCAGAAATTATTAAAGTTCATTGAATAAATTTTTGGAATAAGTATTTCGTTTTGCAATGGCCATTTTTTTTTTGTCAAAAATAATTTTAAATTTTTTATGAGTCATCTTGAATTTTGAAAAAATACTCCATTCATTTCTTTTTTTTCCAAAATCAAGGTAATATGTCCCGTAGAAAAAAATTATATTCGACTGGATCCAATTTGATGCGATTAAATGCAACTGGATGCTCAATTGGATAATGGCGGTATCCGATTGGATTGGGAAAAAATCGACCCATTTTGATCACGAAATATGTAATTGGATCTTAATGGATACTTTTTTTCTTCATTTTCAATGAAGAAATATCTTTATTGGATTTTTTTGAAATAATTTTCACTTTTTAAAAATATCAAATTAAAAAAAAAAATTAATATTATCATTACTAGAAATGCCATTTTTTTATTCAAAAATAACCACGATGTCATATTTTTTTTTTAAAGAATTTTTTCATTCTTTAGTCAAATCAGCCAAATTTTTTGTTCACGAATTTGATTTTTTTTCAAAATAATTTTTTCGACTTTTTTGCAATTATAGTTACTGATTTTAGTGGGCCATTTTTTTTTTTTTTTCAAGCCCACGGTTGCAACCACCATTTTTATTCAATTTTTCCCCATTTTTTTTCTTTCTCTTATAATTTCTTCTTTATTTAAATTAAAATCAATTTGTATTTTTTTATTTTAGCTATGTTTTCTTGTTTGTTTGGTTCGTCAAATTTTTTTTTAATTTTAATTTTTAATTTTTTTTTTTACCGAATATCTTTCTCCAACAGTAAAATTTTGGAGTTCGAGGATTTTCAACTTTTTTTTTTCATTTTTTATTTATTTCATTATAAGGTAGGTAGTCCACTATTTTGGCGTTTTAGTGCCTCTAGTTTTTTATGGAAAATGATTTTTAATTGTATGTTTTTAAAACTTATTTTGATTGGATTTTTTTTACGGCTTTTATTTTCCTCTATGAAAATGATTAAATTTTTTTCCTTTGCGAATTATCATTTTTTTTACAATTTTTTTTTTTTTGTTTTTCAGGCCAATTCTCAATTTTTTTTCGAACGTCATTTTCGATTTTTCTTCTAAAATGATTTCATTTTTCAAAAATTATTTTCCATTTTGAAAAAAATACTCGATTTCTGATTCAAAAAAAAATACCACTTTTTTCATGAAACTTTTTTATTTCGAAAAATATTAAAATCTGTTTTAAAAAAATAATGTTCAAGTTCGTATTTAAATTTTTTTTTGTTTCTTGAAAAAATACCCCATGTTCAACTTTTATTTCTTTATTTTTCAAGTTACGATTTATTTTTCTAACAATATGACTGATTTTATGTAGGTATATTTAATTTTTAAAATGATTTATATATTTTTTTTTTGAAAATGTTTTGATCCCCCTTTCCCCCACCATCTTTATTTCCCTGAAAAATAATTTTCAGTTTTACTATTGAAAAATATTTTTATCAAAAATCAACATCTCTTTTTGAAAAATTAATTTTCAAGTTTTTTCAAAATTTTTTTTATAAATGATTCTTTCAAATATCATTAAAAAATCAATATTTCCAAAATAATTTTTTTTTTTTTGAAACTCATACATACTCAAATTTTATTGAAAAATGATTTTTAATTTTTTTTCAAAAATTATTTTCAATCTGTTTCTGAAACCTATTCAAAATATTTCTAGTCACTTTCTAAAATTAATCTTTACAAGCTCTTACGACCGACTTTACAAGTACTAGTACCATTATAATATGCACAAAATGTTCATTATTTCATTCCATGGGAAAATTCTTCAATTAGGTATTCGTTATAGGTAGAGTACTATCCTTTTCTATCCGCAATCTCCAAAAACAACAACAACAACGAATATACACAACAGGAAGCACAGATTTTATTCATTTCCCGTTCACATTATTTGTAAAACAATAACAAAATTTTAATTAAAAAAAAAAAAAAATTTAGGAAACAGGAGAAATTGTCCGAATAACCTTTAAAAATTTTTTAAATTCGGCACACGACATAGTAATATTATGTAAAACCTACATAAACGGTTCAATATTTTTAAAAATTCTGTCTCAGCTGGATGACAGGGCGATGGAACTTCCATCTTGAAAATATACTCAAAATTGAACAAGACTCAGTTTATCAGCTAACTAGCGTACAAACAAAATTAAACGACATGGTTTGACGATTAACTGACGGTCCATGTGGGGTAGGGGAGATAATTAAAACCAAAAAATTATTATAATAATGATAATAATAAAAATAATAACCTCTTATAAAAACGTCCGCTAAATTTCGATTTCTTTTAGCATATTTACAAGCAAGATGACGAAACGTTACATACAATATTATTTAATAGGCAATTCTGTTAGAAATATATATGTGTGAAAATGTGTACGTACAAAACAGTTCAGCGTCTATAACAGTATTTAAAAACAACTGCGATCTTAAAATCGACGTATTTTATTAATATCTTTATCATTTATCGTCGAAAAAAAAAAATTTTACCAAAAAAAAAAAACGAAACAATGGCAACCTTTTTTTTTTACATTTAAATAATTCGTTATTAAAATTAAAAAAGACATTATTGCATACGTAATGTGGTTATTATTACTTGAAAGCTAAAAATTAAATCCGTCCATTGGTACGCTTTGATCGGTAGCGAATTGGTATTGCTCGGTGCCTTGCGGACCAGTTTGTACAGACGGGACGAGCTTTGTGCTGGTGGTTTCTTCTTCAGTACCGAAATACTGTTCGATTATATCGTACGCTTTGTGGTAAACGTCCATGTTTTCGTGAGATTGTAAATATTCTATTTTATCTAGACCTACAGATAGAGAAATAGAGAGAGAAAATCAGCCAATGCGGATTATCGCGAATACGCCAGTTAGACGATAGATAATCAATCACGTACCTGCACATTCTTCTACGATCACCGCGTAGGGGTTTACGGTCGAGTGTAATTTGGCCGCTTGGTCACCTACTCTTAGGATATTCTCGAGTCCGTTTAACGCGACTTGAATTATTTTTACATCTGGTACAGTGAGTAACTCGCAGAGCGGTGGGATACAACCCTAAAATGAAAATAATACACGCGAGTTTCAAGATACAGTTAATGGGGGTGCGCAGTTCATCGAATATGATTACCTTGTTCACGAGATAACGTATATGGTCAACGGTACCTCCCGAGGTAGCATTTGTTATAGCCCAAGCGGCTTCTTTTCTCGTTTTGAATTCAGATTTCGCCAAGATTTCAATTAGTAGAGGAAATATATTGGCATCTATGACAGCCTACGCGTGACAAATATCCAAATTAATAACGAAATTCGAAAAATTCTCGAAAATGAACAAGTGCAAAGCTACCGACTTGAATTTGATCCTTATTTCCAGCCGTGATATTTGAAATAGTCCAACATGTTTCTTTACGAATTGATTCTTTAGAGGCGGTAAGTAAAGCATGAAGGCATGGTAATACGGAGCAGTTAATAATAACTTGAGTCTGCGAATCGTCTCCTGTAACTATATTACCGACAGCTCGCAACGCTGCCGAAACGACTGAATGTTGGTGGTGCCTACGAAAAGATTGAAAATCATAAATCAGATCGAGCGAGCTCACATCCGAATCAAGATGGTCAAAGCTTACATCAATAATTCAACGAGTCTTCGGCAAACGCCAGCGTCAATAACTGCTTGAATCTTATCGTTAGGCCCGTCCGATAAGTAAGACAATGCCCAACACGTATCAGCCAAAACATCGGGATCAGAATGAAATAGCAGCCGAGATAGAAACGGAAGTGCTGGTGAAACTTTGCTAAAATCTGGCGGAGGTGTTTTACCTCTGCATAAATTCGATAATGCCCAGACTAAATTTCTTATCATAGTTAACTTCGCTGATGAATTCAATAATCTGTACACGAAGAACAAAAATACTCGAAATAAATAAAACGTTGTTCAATTAAAAATCATCGATTTTCGACAAGATACATACTTCAATAAAGGAGGTAATGCGCCGCATTCTAGAACGTAATCGCGACACTGAGGCGAGTCGCCGGCAATATTACCCAATGCCCAGACTGTCTGTTCCTGAAGGTCTTCGTAATGAGAATTCAAAAGAGTTACAAATATGGGTACCGCGCCGGCAGCTATGACGACGCGTGTTTGAGCCGAAGTACCGGACGCGATATTCGTTAAAGCCCACGCCGCTTCGAACTATTCCCAAAAACATGTATTAGAAAGATAAGGAATCGAGTACAAGCTTTTGGTTTTTCAACGAAAAAAACCTACCTGTAAAGTTTGGTTCGTTTGATCTTGTAAGAATTCGACAAACTTCGGCACGATTCCTTCTTTAATTACGTCGTCGATAGGTGGATTAGGTTCGCGAGATAATAATTTACGAAAATGCTGCGTAGCTTCTAGACGTTCGTTCGGATTCAACGAGCCTAACGCGAGGACCATTTTTTTCGATATACCTTTTTCGCTCGTACCGATTGACATGACAGACTCCTAAGAAAAAAAAACACCGTGTTCGGGAGTTATCTATACTATAAACGAGAGACTCGATGCGAAGCTTTACTTACTTGCATCTCGTCGTCGGATGGATTTTGTAAGTTGACATTTCGTCTCTTCGATAATTGTTCGTCTCGTTTTTGTTTACGTAATTGAATACCTTCTTCTTCTCGTCTTCTACGCAATTCTTCGGCGTCAACCGACACATTTTTGTATCGTTGTTTGTGGGCGGACATGATTCTGTTTACAAATCGTCGACTAATAACATTTAATTAATTAACTAAAATATGCCATGTTGAGTCAAATGATGTAATGCGTTAGTAATTTCATTACTGTCTGATTATTAATCGAGGGATAAAAATAGATTTGAGAGTGAAACAGAAAAATAAATCAATTTAGATAAGGAAGTGTAGCCAAGATGAGTATGTGTTTTCAGTGACGTTTTACGTTACCAGGCGGCTTGAAAAATTTACCAACGTTAGAGGAAACTGTAGTACTTACTTGTGATTACCAAGAGATGAGTACAATCATGAAATGTTCAAGAATTTCTCTCTTTTAAATGAAATTTCAGTTTCAGTAACTACAGCTACATAACAATTTTGCAAAACTATTCGCAAGTTCTTCAAGGTTTTTCGTTTTGTTTTTTTTTTATTTTTATTTTTTTGTTGACTTCAGACGTGTTCGGTAGTTTAGACAGCATCGTGTATAGAAAGTAGGTATTTCGAATTATTTCCTGTCCTTCCTTCTTTTCTTTAAAGTTTGAATTTTTGAACTTTGACTGATTTTTAATTTTTTTTTTTTTAAATAAAAGAATCTCATAGGAACTGGATTACTCTGAAATATCGATCTAGCACCGTTATTAGTACAATACAATATTCATGAACGAACTGGATACCATTACGAATAGAGGTAATGAAGAATTTTTAAAATGTACCTACGTAGATATTTTATTACGCAAATCTAAAGACAAGAATGGACGAATGGAGTCATGAATGAAATAACTACTAATTACAAATTTATCTAAGTGATCAAAGGACCATCTATTTTAAATTAATTTAGTAAATGAAACGATCCTCTTCATAAAATTTATAAACAAGCGTTGTCATTGATCTTCTACTGAGAATCTTTTACACTAAATCTAAAGAAGTAAAGATGCATTGTAGTATCAATGATCAAACGTAATAATATCTTAATTTCTACTTTTCTAGTACTTTTCTAGCATGCGTGTGCCGTAGAAATGGCGTGAAATATTTTTTATCCTGAGCGTAGGAAGTACATGAAGTAAATTTTGCAGTTTGCTGATTTATTCTGAACAGATCGAGTCAGGTAAAGTTAGAATCAGTGGAATGTGCAGTGGACCACATTCCACATTGGAATGTTTTTGCAGTTGGAGGTTGTAGTCAAATAAGTGATCCTTTCGGACTGATCCATTCCTTTTTTTTTCAGCTGAAGTACCTAATTCTTAATTCTTACAGTTAGAGGCCTTGAAGAAGCAATCCTATAAAATTTGGCTTAATCCATTCAAATTCCAAAAAAAAAAATCACAAAAAAATTCAATACATTCCGTCAGTTACTTTAAAGAATTGACAAAAAAAAACCTTAATAAGGTAGGTAGGTATAGGTATCGAAAAACACAAATTACGATTTTTCAAATTCGAGTCGAAAGTGCCTTAGTCGAATTACTTTAGTCGAAATGAACTTCCGAGACTAGAGTCGAAGTAGACTTAATTCACTTGAAAAACAATTTTTCAATGATTTTCTGAAATTTTGAAAAATAATTGAAGATTTTTGATGAAAAAAGTATCATTTGGATCTCCCTCACTACCTGTATCCTTTGTGATCGGCAACTTACGTTACTAAACTGTTGATAGTGTTGATACAATACAATCAAATTCGAAATTCCCTTTTATCATTTTTACAAGTCAAAAGAATTGCATACGTTTTTCGCCGTGAATAAAATCGTTAGATACGTTAGTATGGCAAATTCAGAGTAATGAATCAACCACACACACCTATAATTATTATTTCTAATAGTCCATAAAATTAAACTCCAATGTAGGTGCTAATGTTACATAAGTAACAAACCGAATTAAAGCATTAAAATAGACGCTGCATTCGATTTAGTTTTTTATGAACCGTTTTCATATTTTTTTCAATGTCGCCGTTGAAAACGTAGGTAAATAAATACTCACTTTATGGTGTAGATTGTACGATATACCGTTTAATCATTTTCTTTCTTCTTCGCGTTCTAACATAAAAAAACAACGAATCGATTTGAAAAAAAAAATTAACCATGAAATTATATCGAATAATTCCTATGAAATGAGAAATTTATCGCAGGATAAATGATAGCAACATAACGGTGTTTGGAATAAGACTCCCAAACGCGAATATACCGGCAATAAATTCCGGTTAAGGGTGTAATTAATTCGGTTTAAACGTGAAAAAGTGACAGAATCCGTTCACGGGTGATAAATATGCTAAATTTATTGAGCTTTATAATTTAATTTAGTTTTGTACAATAAATAGGATAATCATTTTAACGTAAAACTAATTATAAAAACTAATTAAAAAATTTTATCTAAAAAATGATCAACTTTTTGAAATTTAAAATGACGATCGGAACGAGGAAATGAATTGAGACGAATTCTAGACGATTTCAATTTGAAATGCACTTAGGATATTTGACCGTGAAATGCTGAATGCATTATTATTAAAATCACTTCGCTGTTTTTCTTCGCTGAAAAACATTAATTTCCGTTTACCTTGTTTGCTCGAGCGCAGATTGTGCGGTTTGACGACTTCATTCGCTAAATTGATTTCTAAAAGGTCTGTCGAAGTAAAATGTTCGACTGTAAAACCCTCGTGTAAATAAATTCCAACTGTAGAATTTAATTTATTAATTTTTACAGGAAATTAGTCGGTTGGTACGTTGGTAGTTGGTACGTGAATGACGCGAGTTTAAACGATGGTGGACCCGTTTTGAGATTGGTATCTGCATCAAGACTATCAAGAGTGCTCACGTTGAAACATATGCAATTGCAGGTACGAATACTTCCTTTATCTTATTGTTGTTGTTTTTTCATCGCTATCTGATTACGGTACCTTCCTACCTTCCGATGAGTGATTTTTTACGCTTTTCTTTCACAGTCTGCCTATGAAATTTGTCATAGTGTATGCGACATCATAATATTACTAGGTACGACCACCTATAATACTTACTTACTAGAAGAAAAGTATAAATGGAGCACGATTCCTTATAGGTACCTAATTCAAAGAGGTACATTTTGGTCAAGGCTGACGATACGAAATAAGAAATACTTACATACCTACGTATGTGATTATTGTTTGTTTCGTGGATTCGTATCGTAAATTCGTAGGTAATTAATTGAAGGGCGTACAATTGGATGTTAGATTGGTATTTTGTTGGCGTTTCATCTGCAGTGTGTACTATAACAATCTAACTTTCGTATGTACCTACCTAATCAAATCACTCGTTGCCACGATTTGTTAATTAAAACATCAGTCACGTTCGTTGGTCATGATACGACAACGACGACATGATTTTACAGGAAATTGTGAAAAAATGCATTTTTTATTGTCGTCGAATCCGAATCGTTTCGATATTGTACTTACGTCTTTGCCCAACATTTCGTTTGCAGCACCTACTTTGTTTAAGTACTTCTACGAAGTACGTAAATGATAACAAAGAACTAAACATTATGAATTTTAATATCTAAATTTGGCAATAGGTACGCGCGTATTTTGCTGATCAGGAACTGATAAGCGTAAGCAAATACGTTATCTTACATACAAATGGCATTAGGTTCTACTTTTATTGTCGATAGAATTATTGTAGTCTGCGTGATTTATTGTTGTGCACGTTGATGTGTATGGTTTAGTATAGTTTATAGTTACTTGCATCTAATCACGTTTCTTGTTAGGTATATTGTTGCAGCTTTGCGAATTCCTCCCAACATCAAATCTACAAGTACTTATACCTAACTCGACAGGATTAAATTAATTACAAATGAAAAACGATTAGGTATGAGGTTCTACTACGGATAATTGTCTTTCGTCAAACTGAAAAGTATACCTATGTATCTACTGTATCATAGTAAACGTACAAACGTAGCTGCATTCCACGTAATTGGCATATCTATGCATTATTGTATGTCGACTGCCCATCGAATGACTGAAATGAGTTTTTTTATGCATATACATATATATTTTTTTACTGATAAGAATATGCTTCAAGCATACATGTTTTGTAATCGTACCTACCTATACATACGAGTATGAGCAATATTGTGGTTATGATCGTGATGAATATTGGTGCTTTATCGTGTACATGTTACGGAGTAAAAACTAAATGTTTAGGTTTATGGTTGATATGGTTGAAGTAGTATGTTTTTGCTTATGCATGCATATTATGTATATTATGTTCCGTGTCATCCGCAAAAAAAATTCAAAAAATTCTAAGCACTAGTTGTGTAAAAAAAAATTGATAAGTATCAAAAAATTAAAAGAAATTAACGAATTTTAAAAAATGAGTAGGGAGGAAAAAATACAAATCTCGAGAAACTGACCAATTTTTAAAAATCTGAAAAGATAAATACCTAATAATAAAATTTTTAAAAAATACCACGTTTTGAGAAATTGAGCAATATTTTAAAAATCAACAAATTTCAAAACATAAATTTGAAAAATTGACAAATTTTAAAGAATCAATAAATTTGAAAATTGGCGAATCTTGAAAAATAAACAAACTTCAAGAAATGGACAAATTTTAAAAATTGAAAATTTTTTAAAAAATTTAGTAAATTTGAAAATTTTGAAAAATTGATGGATTATAAAATTGACAAAAAATTCCGGAAAGTACTGAATTCCAAAAAATCAATCTGTCGCAGAAATTTTACAAATTCTGAAAATTACCAAATTTTAAGAAATGAAGCAATCTCATAAATCTAAGAAATTTTTGAAAATTGTTAAGTTTTGAAACATTGAAAAAAATTGATAAATTTTGAAAAATAGCAAATTTTGAGAAATTAATTGGTACCTATGTACTTATAGAAAGCCATGAAGTTCAACAAATATGAAATTATTTCCATGGGTATGATTAGTGACATTTTTTTAAAATCTTAAATTTTTGAAAATAGGTAGGTACCACGTTCTAAAAAATTGTCCCACTTTTTAAAAAAAAGTACAAGAGTTTTTAAAAAAATGCGGGAAACTTGAATTGAAGCGTGTTTTCCGACTAACTCGAGGTCGCAGAACACATTGAACACAAATATGAAATCAGATTTCAGTTTCAAAGCATTCTTCAAAAAATTGAAAAAATTACCCAAACTGTGAGAAAATTGAAAAAAAAATCAAAAATTTCAAACAAGTAAGTTAAGCTTGGTTTCAGTGCCAAATTCGAATTCTACAACCCGAAATTACTCAAAAAAGCTATTGTTTTTCTGTTTTACATCGGAAATCGAAAAATTAATTTCTTTTGAAAACGCATGTGAACAAGTTTATCAAGTCTGCCCCTTGAAAATTATGAAAAACACGATCTTCTGACTAACCTTGGAAGCTCAAAAATTAATTTCCGACCAGATCAATTCCGTTGAACACAAATCAGGCGTCGGTTTTCATTTTCGAGGATTTTTTGAGGAAATTGAATTTCTTCAAAAATGCATGTAAATAAATCACCATGCTCCTTTTAATGGAAAATGTTCAAAAATCGCTTCTGACCAACTTTGAGGGCTCAAAAATTAATTTCCGACTACATCGAGCTTGCTGAACACGAATCAGGCGTCGATTTTCATTTTCGAAGAGTTTTCCAAAAAAATCACTAAAAAAAAAAAAAAACTCATGTAAACAACCATCAAGTTTATCCTGGAAAATTATCAAAAACACGATGTTCTGGCCGTAATTTTGAATTTTTATCCACTTTATTTTAAAATTTCTCTCGCGAATTCTTTGAATTATTCTAGCAAGAAAGTCTACTTTTCAATTTTTTTTTTGAAAATATTATATGTAAGCTTATACGCACGATTTATAAAAATTAAGCGCGAAAGATGCTTTCAACGAAGATCATAGCACATCACTTACTATATAGGTACATAATTCGAAGAAACACGATGTCGTTACACTTGGACATATTAGACACGCTATTGGTCCCTGATGGTCATACGTGGAACTGATTTCATTTACCTATTGCATTCTTCAATTTCATCCTTTCTGTAAGATGCGCGATGTATTATCGTAGGTACTTTATACGTAGATGGGTACGTTTGATTTTGAAGTATTCACCATCTACTTTGATGATCGTAAATGGTGCCTTTTACGGAGCGTAATGTGATACACACACGTAGGTACTCGAATGCTTCTTCGCTGTCTATTATATGAAGAGCGTTTGTAGATAAATGTGTTTTAAATCGAGTTATATTCTTACATCATTTTAATTAATAGGAGCTTAATTGACTCGAGATTTCCGTTTATTGTACCTACTCGTCTATTGTTTTATAGAGATCTCGAGAGAATGGAATTTCCTACGATGTACCTATACCTACCTAAAGTAATAACGTTTCGTATTTCCGTTTTGAACACAAGCTGCTGTACAGGCTTGAGGCTACAGGTTGGTATGAAAAAAAAATGAGTACCTCTTCTCTGTATCAAAAATGGATTTTAATAGGTATTTTTTTTTACACTTGCTACAGTTTTAATAATTGTTCGCTCAAATAAAAAAAATAATGTTTCGTTGAATGACACGATATATGTATAACAAAGTCATCCTAAATTATCAAACCTATTCAGCCTAATGATTTAACTTACAATTAGTTGGAAAGTTATAAAGCATCATTCAATACTCAAGGATATATCTAACGAAAAGTGACAATCATCCATGTTTCGTTGAACCTCAGAAGGTTTCTGCGTCAACTTTCCGATCGCATCTATCGTTAATATACTTCCGAGTAAAATTGAAGAATCATCTATAGCGGATATGTAAGTACCTATAGAGAGCGATCACCTTGAAATGATTAAATTTCGACATACGCCGGTTCCGCGCGATTAACATGCGTGATATTGATATAATTTGTATCGTCGTATAATATGAGAGAAGACGATGAGAGTAGTATACCTAGTACCTACCTTAATTTAATCATTGAACTCTAACAAGACGTTGTATTGTATATTGGTATACGACGAGAAGTTTATGCCAATAAATACCTATTAAACTATGTATTTTTGTGGCATCTTCCAAGATTACATAATCGCGTTGACACGTGTATGGCTACGACCACGACTACGACTAGCACCTACAACCTACACAAATAGTTTCTCGTCGGTCTCTGTCCTTTCGGGGAGTACAGATTGACAGAATTTTAATGAGATTAGCGAGTTCTGCATTTCTCTTTGATAAGGATAAAATCACGCGTATTTTAGTGAAAATATCAATTTATGAGTTTGTTTCTTGTCTGGTTTCACTTTTCGTCATATTCGACGAGTTGGTGATTATTTTTACTCACTCATCGGTATAAGTACCGCTAATTATAATAGGCACCAGAAGAGTGGTAATTTTCTAAATGCAGTATCTACCTAATCTGCTATAAATAGAAATTAAATAAACGGTTTGCTAATTACGAATTTTTTAATTGAATACCGTGTAACGTCAAATTCGAAAAGTTCCTACCTACACGTTTGTAATAAAGTTACGAATGAGCTCACTAATTTTCATATGATAATTATTTTTTTCGTGAAGTTTGTAATTCAAATAAGAATTTAGTCATCACCATGGAAGTATCCTTTGAGCGATGGTAAGCTGGAATCGGTGACTTGCCAAAATCCGAATAGTGAAGCGCAGAAATCTCTCCCATTCTTTAGAAAAGTTTTTTCCTGCTCAAATAAAAAGTACCTACTTAAGTAATTCTTTCCATAAACGAATCTTAACCCTTTCAATCCCGGGAAGAAACTGACGGTTACTTTTTGAAAATTTTTATGCGACGGAGATCTATATATGCTGAAGTAAAAAAGGAATCTGATTATAAAATTTTACGATTTTTTTTTTTGAAAATGAAAAATTCTTGCCCAAATTCCTGTGCCCAGATTGAGGGTAGGTGAAAAATTTCAACACGTTTTTTCTTGTTTGGTGTCGAGGTAG